>JAOEHI010003560.1:0-10677 GCA_025447815.1 Percopsis transmontana
GTGTGTGTGTGTGTGTGGGAGGCGGATGGAAAGCGTGTTGGAAACCTTTTCAGGGCCACCTCTCAAGTGGACCAGTTCCATATTCATTAATGTTCAAACCCTGCCGGCTGACTCTCACAGCAGCCCGAACGTGTTGCTATTCCGTCCCCGTCAGCGCAGGAGACCTTCAACGAGACGGCAATGTGTGGCTGCGAGATGGAGGGGGAGAGGGAGAGAGAGGGGGGAGAGAGAGGGGGGGGAGAGAGAGAGAGAGAGAATATAAGGTAGAGTTGGGTGGTCAAGACAGTACCTGTGATCGTCAGCAAAACTAAAACCCTTTTTTTCATTCCCTCTCCCTCAGCCCTTTTGTTTCCAAAGCCCTGGGAGGAATATTGACGGCGTATTCCTTCAGTGCTAAAGTATCCCGGGGCTCAAAGCTATTTCAGATGCTTTACCAACGGGTGCAAAGTGATAAAGTATAATTTGTTTTGACTGTGCCACTCTGTGCAAACCAATCTCCCAGTGTTATTTAAGCTCTGCTCCTCTCTCGCACTCTCTGCAGCCTGCGATGGAGAAACAAATCTCAGGTTGCCATGGCTCTCCACTATTTATAGTTTGTTTGTGTGTCTTTGTAGGTGCGTGGGTGTGTGTGTATTTCTTTGTTTGCACGCGTCCGTACGTACCTGTGCACCTGCGCTTGTGTGCCTGTTATTGTGCACGAGCATGCGTGCCTCCGTTTCATCATGTGTGCATATATGCATGTGTGCGTGTGTGCACACGTGCGTGTTTGAGCGGTTGCTTATGCTGCTGCCGTTTCCCTGCAGATGCGTTTGCATGTGTTAATGTCTTTCTTTAATCTATCTCCTACCTCCTGGCAGTTGAAATATCATCACATTGCATTGTTGCAATAGCTCTCTAACTTTGTAACTTTTAAATTGGGCTTAAAAAAAGTATATTCTGTCACATCCCCAGTGCACTCCCTCATATCTGGGCTGGTGTGATCGAAGAATAGAGAAAAGCAAGTGAGCCCGGAATAGCGACAGCACATTACACAAGGCCCTGAGAAGCACCTGATAGCCCAAAATAGAGAGCTTCGTTTGCCGAGAACGGGGAAACCATCCAGCCCTCGCCTGTTGATAATCAATTCCCTATGGTGGTTCCCCATCTTCACCCCACCCCTGATCCGGGAACGCTTTTTAAACTTCTGAACGCGAGCCATGTTCGCAACTTGCCTCTCACGCCGCAAGAGGTGTCGAGTTCATGGAGCATTTCAGTGCGTGTGTGTGCTTTGTTTTTGTGTGTGTGTAACTACATATTTCTGCTTCTGTATCTGTCAAATATAAAGAGTTTATTGTTATGAAATCCTTCAGTGTCTTTTATTAAAGCAAATAGAGACAGGAGCTCGACTGGAACAACAATATTATATTTATTTAGCTTCTGTCAACCTCTGTTTCCAATATGCTATAAATCAAATCTTCATCCCTGTCAGCCTATGTCACATAAAATGCACCCAACATTGAGGTTTTTTATTTATTTTTACCTTAGCTCCTCTGCGTAACCCATCTTAACGTGAATTATGGGTAATATAGGTTGGGGGGCGGTGGCAGTTGTACATGGAACGCATCACATAACCAGCGCTCTAATTACTCTCCCATTCCTCCCTTGTGTCTTAAATGGATTCCCGGGAGCCAGAAGTGGAAGATCAGCACTTTCTTCTCTTCCTACGCAAGCTCCTTTTTCGCCCCCCCCCTCCCTCCCTCCCTCCCCCCTCCCTCCTTTCTCACAGCGGGGCTTGTGTTATTAACCTTCTGTCTGTTCATGCAAATAGGACACTATGGTCTCTCTCTCTCTCCCCCTATGGTTTCTATGTGTCCAACCAAGGGACGTCCTGGGACTGATGGGTGGACAACTAGGAGACACAGGAGCAAGTAAAAGTCAGGGACTCCACTACAGTAGGCAGGCGGGGTGTACTTGGCGCAGGGAGCGGTTAAAACAAGCTAAGTGCCGGAAGGGAACTGCCTCTCGGAAGATAATATTAGTTACAAATACAACAGTGCTTTGTGCGTCTCTCCTGCTGTAATAGGCCTCAGCTTTAATGCCAATGATCTGCTGGGTGGGTATTCTAACTGTCCCGCACACAGGTCTTCAAATAAAGTAGGGAGATTTGAGAAACGGGAACAGAGAGTCGTGTGTTGCGGTCTTTCGAGTGTGTCTGTGTGGGATGAAGGGAGAAAAATCAGGACGGGAACAGAATAAGTGGATGTCTGACTTGTGTTTGTCTATTTGTGTGTCTGTGTGTCTCTAATGTATGCATGGGCTTCATATTGTGTTAGGGGGTGTGTTTGTTTGGCTCTCACTGCAGCGAAAAGGGTCGGGTGGGTGTACCCATGCTGGTGGTCAGAAGGTGTCTTTCCTATGCTAATTCCCCTATCCTCGTCTTGTCCCCAGCCTCATCGTACTCCGTGAGTCTGTGCCTCTCAAGGTAGTTGTTAGACGGCGATGCCGAATATGATGGCAGTTATCATCTGCTGTGAGTCGAGCAAGGAGTGACATCTTTATACGAGCCGTTCTTGGCAGATAAACTGATAAACTGGCAGTTAAATGACCCACTAATGACCTGATCAGCATACCCACCCCCCCACCCCCCCCCACCCCCCCACCATGAACGCTGGCCAATGACGAGGCTGAGAACAGTCAAAGTGGGGGCGTGAATACTGCCAAAACCTCCGTGCATAAAAGCCACATTCATGCCCCACTCTGAGGGCACATTAAAATGACAGCTGCACTTTAAAGCGTAGAACTGTGTAGCTCGTAACGAGGAACGCAATGGGATGCACGTTTGTTAAGGCCTCTAATTTGGCGGTTATGGGGCCTGGAAATGCCACATAGGTAGTGGTGCAAAAGCTTTCAGTGACTGACTAAATGCAATTCCGTTTTCTTTTTTTCTTTTTTTCTTTTATAACTGCTCAATGCAGAAGCGTTTCTGTTGAGTGGCCTGTTTGTTGTAACAACATGCAATTGCTGGCTAAGCAGCACGTTTTCTGCAACACGGAAAAAACTGTTGTTTAAATGCACACATTTTTACGGAATTGTTTGGTGTAACCCTTCCTGGGCCCTGGGTCTCCTTCATGCTTGCAAGTGGAAGCATGAAGGCGTCCACATCATGGGGAATGGGGACGGGCATTTACAAGTCATTTCACTGTTAATAAATCTAAATTATGCAATAAACTGACTATATATATGTAGTATATACATTGTATGTCTCTGGGGCTAAAATCTCCAAACCCTACACAACCAACTGGGAAATATAATGTCAAATGAAATCCAACTCTGCTCTTACTGTTCGACTCAAACAGTTAGAGCCAGTGAGTAGGCAGTAATAGTCTGAGTAGGCCCGTGAGTAGGCCCGTGAGTAGGCAGTAATAGTCTGAGTAGGCCCGTGAGTAGGCCAGTGAGTAGGCAGTAATAGCCTGAGTAGGCCAGTGAGTAGGCCAGTGAGTAGGCAGTAATAGTCTGAGTAGGCCAGTGAGTAGGCCAGTGAGTAGGCCAGTGAGTAGACAGTATTAGTCTGAGTAGGCCAGTGAGTAGGCAGTAATAGTCTGAGTAGGCCAGTGAGTAGGCCAGTGAGTAGACAGTATTAGTCTGAGTAGGCCAGTGAGTAGGCCAGTGAGTAGGCAGTAATAGTCTGAGTAGGCCAGTGAGTAGACAGTATTAGTCTGAGTAGGCCAGTGAGTAGGCCAGTGAGTAGGCCAGTGAGTAGGCAGTAATAGTCTGAGTAGGCCAGTGAGTAGGCAGTAATAGTCTGAGTAGGCCAGTACAGGATTCTGTCGGGAGAGCTGCAATGTTTGTTTCGTCCCAGCTTTACATTTGCTTGTAAAACACAAAGTTGCTTCATGTTAATTGATGTTTTTCATTTTATTCGTCGAGTCCGCAGAGTAACGTAAAGCCCAGTTTTATTTGATTCGTCTTTTTTTATTTAAATAATGGCACATTTGCCCTGGTTGGAGTGGCACTCTAGAGCTATTGAGTTACTCTTTTGTAAGTGGAGACTGGTTTAAGACTACTGGGGGTCAAGCTGTGTGCTTGTGTGTGTGTGTGTGTGTGTGTGTGTGAGGTGTCCAGGAACATATGCATGCTGATGATAATTATGGCCTTGTTACCCGCTTCAGAGACCGCGTTGCTATGGTTACGCTCCCCCCATAGCATGAACGCCGCAGCAGAGGGCCGAGGATTAGCGAGTCCAACTTGTTGCTTTGATGAATCCGTCTGTTATGGAGGAGATAATCTCTCTCCCTCTCTGTCTCTCTTAGTTATTGTTTATGAGATGTACGGCGAGGAATTATCACGTTTTGGAACACTGCCTGATTTCCAGTACATGCACAGTCTGACTGGCACATGCGCGCCCCTCTGGCTTTCAATTCTTTCTTTCTCTCTTACACACACACACACACACACACAGTCTGACTGGCACATGCACTGGAACACCACGAGCCACAGCAGCTAAAGGGAATACATACGAGAGAGTGAGAGAGAAAGAGAGAGAGAGGGGGGGGAGAGAGAGAGAGAGAGAGAGAGAGAGAGAGAGGTGGAGAGGGAGGAGAGGGAGGAGAGGGAGAGAGGGAGAGAGAGAGAGAGAGAGTCACAGTCACAGTCACAGAGGAGTGTAGCCCGACACACACACGCATGCGCTATAGTGTCTTTTATATGTCTTAAATCACCAGCGTTTCATCGCAACGCCCCGAGGGGTTATCAGCTCCCGGCGAGGGGTTGTCATAGGAACAAACGCTGTTGAATGTTTGTCCCTATAGTTAAATATAGTGTGTGTGTGTGTGTGTGTGTGTGTGTGTGTGTGTGTGTGTGTGTGTGTTTTCGGAGACGTCGAGCGAGAGGGAAAACTAAGACTGATAATGTTATCCACTCCATATAGTGAAGTAATCTTGGCTCCCCCCCACCCCTCCAGCAATCAATATTCCATTTGCAGATTTTTAGGGTCTGTGTTTTTGCCAAGCTTCAGGCTCCGACGTGAAACAATAAATAACATTTAGTTTCAGTGTCCAATTACTTTCTTTGCCCCGTTATCCTTTTAGAGAGTATATCTCGATTTTTACTACTCACCCTTTATAGTTGCCTGTAATAAAAAATATTATTGCAATTATGTAATACAGTTAGTATTTAAGGTTTTCATTAGTCTATTAGACATTCGGCTGGAATAGTGGCAGTCCACCAAGTATGCTATCTGTAGGGACGCGAGTTTTTGCCTTCTCCACTCTGTCAATGCGTACTTTTCGTGTCCAGTATGCTGTACATGTTTAATTGATAGCGCATACTAAGCTAATATTAAGTCGGACACAGCAAAAGTCTCCCCAAAGTGAAATTCGAATGATATGGGGTGGTATATGAAAGCAATAATCATTGATTACATAGACTTGCGTCATCAGTGGAAGATCCTGCAATGAGAGAAACGGATACAAATTACATTTCAAAGTAATAGATTGGAGTTTTTATAGCTATAACCTCATTTTGTACGCACCCATGATGTTTCAAATCGAAAATGTGTTTTTTTTCGCATGAATCCAACCCTCATAGGGTAAGAGGCTGTCCTAATAGCCTAATTGATGTGAATGGGGCCAACGATCTCTTATTTCACTTTTTATTCAATGTTATTTCCTGATCTTTGAGTTGTCACAAGACACTACGTGATTTGGCCAATAGGGGCAGCGCATACTAAACGTATCATGACCTATTTAATATCAAACGTGTTTGATATTTACGAGTCTAAAGCGGGTCCACTCTAAGATAATCGGGGGGGGTTACGTGTCTTAGTGTCGGCTCCTCACACTGCAGGATAATTCAGGCAGATAAGAGGTTCATTCTCCAATTGGGAATGCCTCACCGTTCTGCCCACGCAAATCCATCATTACTGCAGGTATTGTTGATGAGGTGCTTATCAATGTCGGCATAATGGCACGTTTCTGACCAATGATGCACATCCCCCCCCCTTCCCGGCTTGATTTGACAGCAACAATTTGGATCATATCTATTTCCACTGTGGCCACCTGTATCACACACACACACACACACACACACACACACACACACACACACACACCGAAAACTGTCCGACAGTCTCTGCCAACCCCCCCCACCTTCACACTATATCCACATCTCTGCCCCCCCCCCGCCGGCGAGGAGCAAACCCTATTATTTCCCAATTTCTCCTGGAGAAAGTTAATCTAATGAGCATTATCAGCGGCTAATGGGAATTATAATTAGTCAGATGCAGCAGATTATCTGTGCATAATTAGCTATGTCTGTCAGCTCCAGTTAGCATGACAGGAATTGGGAGAGGAGCTGGTATTCGGAGGACGGGCTGGGGTGGGGGTGGGGGGGGGAGGGAGAGGAAACAAGGACAGGGAAGCAGGATGTAGGACGCGAGGCATGGCTACTTGGGAGAGGACTGTTCTTGGCTCTGGACCCAGCCTTGTGTTCTGGAGAGCAGCCTCACATAAAGTAGGCCATGTACAAATGGCTCACCGCACACAGATTAATGCTGTTGAATTCGTCGCTTCCGTGAGAGGGAAGGAGGAGTTTAAAAAGGAGAGCGGCTCAGACGATAGAGAATTGCGATTTCTCAAACTGAAAAGCCGTAGGTTTGATGCCTACCTGGCCAGTAAATGTATCCATGGTAATGCTAAATAAAGAATTCATCATTCTTAAAAAGGCTTTAGAGATCCTTTTCCACCCCCATAGCCTGTATACGCTTCCAGTAGACATGATGTACAGTAGAACATCAAATTGCATTTGTCGTACATTAAAAACAACACTAATATAGCATTCACTCTTGCTTAGACAAACTACTTAATCTTTTTAATCAGTCTCGTATCACCAAGCCTGCACCAACGAAAACCCTCAGGGAGCTGTTGTGATGAACTCAAACACAAAGACACACACGCAGCTAAATAGCTTTCCATTTGCATGGATTATCTACCTGTTTGACCAGGGCCGCATGTGTCAGTAAAAGAACAGTTGGTAAACAGCTCCAGTCAACAGCAGGAAGGTGACGTATGGATAGCAGGCGTAACCTTAACAGGCACATGTTCGCTATACAGGCAAACACCGGTGAGCCTTTAGACAAACACGCCCGCAAGCGTACAAGCTAGCTTTTTGGGGTGTGCATTTATGTGGGTGTGCGCACACATGCTTAAACTACAGTGGCCGAGAAGGGCAAAACAAATGAACATTTTAGAAAACAAAATTACAAAACTAACAGATGAGCTGAACACTGGCGGTCAGAAAACAAACGTTTGTTTACAGGCAAATGAAATAATGCTATTAAAGGGTTCATGTAAGTTAAAAGGAATCTTGGATCATATTCGTTTTTTCTTATATGGTCGATTGTTGTTCTATTACTTAAATGTTCAGTTGTGCTACAGTTTCTAATTTTGTGTGTTACTTTAAGGCATTTGTTAGGGAAAAGCACTGCAGGGAAATCTGCAGCCTGCTTGGGTAAAACGAAATGGGGAAAAATATAAAGTAAGATACATTTAGAACAGCAAGATTCATATTTAATTGTTACTAACAGGTAAAGGTTATGTTAATGTTATGATATATTCTTCTATGGTTTGTAGGACTTGAAATGTCCTAGGACAGGAGTTTAACTACATAAACTCCACCTACAAGTTACCAACCACATGAAAACAACAAAGCAAATGGAGGAACAGGTGAGGAGAGCTCAATCTGTCCATCTATCTATAACTAGTGTATATACACAAAGTGTCAGGGACATGGCCAACAAAAGGCAGGTCAGTTAGCAGTAATCATGTTTCTGAAGGGAAGTGACAGACACTGATTCTCCGCTTGTAAATTAGTTTCGGCACTGGTAAAAGTGTTTCACATCTTGTAATATTCTTTTCTAAAATGTTTCTTTTCTAAATTTGTTTTGCCCTTCTCGGCCACCGTATTAAACGGACAGACGGACACATCTACGCCCATGCCTAAATTCAGTCATTCGGTTAATGCGTTGAAGCCTTAAGCCTCCCTTCGCTCATGGTTATTGATCAGGCTCAGCTCATATTTACCAACGGATACGTGACAAACATGCTCCAGGCTAGCTCCCTGCCTATCCACTTGCCTATGCCATGCCTGCACGCTTCCTGTCTCCCCTTGCGACCGGGTTGACGTCTTGCCTGTTTGACAGGAGTGCTGGAAGTGACAGCGTGACTTGTAACCCAGCGTAAACATGCCTGACAATGACAAATCCCACAGTGTGCTTTGGAAAGGGGATGTCAAGATGGCTAATATGTTAGCTGTGAATGCCTAATATGTTTGAAGGTTGGCTTTAACACTTGACGTGAACCCTTCTTTGGCAAGTGAACTATTTGTTAAATTGACTATACCATCTTTATTGAGTTTAATACCTGCATTGTGTGAACTTCTTGCCCTGGACCACTCCCTCATAGGTGGGGAAGGTTGTGTGCATATGCGATATATCTTAAATTAGAAGCAAAACTACCGTGTGTATGTGTGTGTGTGTGTGTGGGTGTGTGTATGTGGGGTGGGGTGGGTGGGGGGGGGGGGGGGTCTTATAAGGGACAGTTAAGCAGTCATACTGCCGTGAAATGTGTGCTTAAGCAACCCACTAAGTCATCTTCATCTTCACTCTGGGGGTAGGGAGGGAGGGGTGGAGTCTCGCTGAGTGAATTGTATCTGGCAGGCCAATCATGTCTCTCTTATGCTCCTCATCTGTAATGGCCAACAATTGGTTAAGAAAAAAAAAAGAAAGAAAAAGAAATACTGTCCGCGAGCCGAGAGAAGCTCATGATCCGCTAATGCGACCAGTTTCAGAATGACTCTCGGGGTAAGGGAGGAAGTTTGCACCGCCAGTCAATGTGTTTGTGCACTCTGATTGGTAGGCAGAAGCATGCTCGGGGAAAATCGATTAGTGCCTGTGAGAGTGCGCTCAGGATGCGCTGAGCCGCCTGGAGTCAAACCTGTGTCTTCTGGGCAAAATCTCTGGATTAAGGGAGGCCTGAACTTGAAATGGGAAAGGACAGAGCAGTCAATAACACAGTGATTAATGATAATGACATGCAAGACAGGGGGATAATCTTTTTAAGCTCTTTTTATCTAAGGACTGATTGACTAAAAACCGAGGAAAGTGGGGGGTGTGCCTTCCCCAAGCAAGTAAGGGTCTTCCAAATAGGAAAGAATGTTTGTTTATGCCCTTCAGATAACATAAATGTGATTGGAAAAGCATGCCGTGGCCTCCCAGGTCACAGTAATGTGCAAGAATAAATTGTCATCATTCAGTCAAGCGGAGCAGGAAACCTTTTTCACTGGGGAGTATTTTGCTTTTTGTTTGCACAGTGAACAACTTGAACAATGGCAAAACGCACTTGGGGGAGTATACCTCTGCAATTTCTGAGCTTAACGCTACGTTTGGTTAGCATCTATCTCTGATGGAACTGATATTTTACTCCAAACGTTCACACTATGTGAGTAAACATTCACGTTATGCAACAGCATCGTCCGTCGGTTCCTCGCTACAAAATATCATCATAAAAGCCTCACTTATTATAATAACCAATTCTCATATCTCCTATCTTATCCACACATAATCAGATGCTTATTGACAGCGATGGAATTGGAAATGTTGATTTATCCCCCCCCCCCGTCAGTCTGGCCAATCCATGACTCAGGAGCCCGGGGCTCGGAAACTGAAGAGAAGCTGATCCTCTCGCTTGGGGGCCTCAAGACACTTGCGTATGCATTCGCCCTAATTTATGCAACCTCATGGATGCAATTATTACCCCGTGTCCGCAGTGGCGACAGAGCGCTCGGAGAGGGGGGGCGGCAGGATCCCCCCCCCCCCCCCCAAGACGGAGCTCTCCCCGTGTTTACGGGGAGAGCTTGTCGTCGGCCAGACGATTGGAGATGGATGACTGCCCCTACATGGTGCTTGTGTGTGTGTGTGGGCTCTCGCTGGTCCTTCCTTTATCTCGGCCCATGAAATGCCCTTTCTACCCCCCATCTGTCACCCTCTGTTATCCCCCTATTCTTTAACCTTTGGAGCCGTCTGGGGGTGCACTAGGAACTTTTAATAAGCAATCCTAACGTATTAAAAAACAAATGGCCGCCGCTGTCCATTTTATTGAAAATGCATTAATTAAAAAAAAATTATTTGAATGAATGAATTAAAAAGGATAACAAAAAATAAAAGCAAAGTTCACCCTTGGTGGGTTCCTGGCCCACACCTCTAATTCCGCTTCTTTTGCTCCCTCTAACCGCTCCCTTCCTCCCCTTCCTCCTCTTCCTCCCTCCATCCCTGGGTTACAGCGAGGAGGGGGGGGGGGGCTGTCTCACCCCCGCTGTCCGTCTGAGCGGCTCTGTAGTTCATTCACACACAAAAGGCATCAGGCTGAGTGATCTGCGGGCGGGAGCCAGGGCGCGGACGATCAATGAGGCCTTGGCCAGAGGTCGGAAGGACGGATGGAGGCAGGTAAGGGACGGAGGGGATGTCGGTGGTGGTGGTGGGGGGTTAGGGAAGTCTGGAGAGTTTGGGCTGACAGACACACAATTGGCGGGCCGATTGATTCGGGGGAAACTTTTGCTGAGCTCAGATAAGAGGGTGCGGACCCATCCAGAAGGCACAAATGGGTCCACGGGGGGGGGGGGGGGGGGGGGGGGGGGGGGGGGGGG
>JAOEHI010003561.1:0-10676 GCA_025447815.1 Percopsis transmontana
CAGCCCCGTGAACCACAGCTCCACACGTTCCCTCTCACCTGCATCAGAGCTAAACCACGCCCACACTCCCACAGATATCTACAACTCAATTATCACTAGTCAAAATGTTAATTATTGATAACAATTCAATTATCATAGTGAAAATTTTAAATTGTTGATATCAACAATTCAATTATCACTAGTGAAAATGTAAATTGTTTATCAACAATTAAATTCTTACTAGTGGCAATGTTCATTGTAGATATCTACAATTGTTCTTACATTACAGATATAAATTTAATTTTAGATGTCTTAAATGTAATTCTGACTAGTCGAAATTAAATTATTGATGGGTCTGCTTGGAGTTGTATAGTAAGAATGTAATTTCAGATATCTTAAATTGCATTTCAGATATCTGAAATACAAATTGTATCTAGTGAAAATTATATTCATTCTAGTATGAATTATATGTGAGATATCTACAATTCCTTTTATAACTAGTCAGAATTTAATTGTAGATCAAAAATGGAATTTCCAATAGTCAAATTGTCATTGTAGATATCTTCATGACATCTCCGAAATCAATAGGGTATTTGAAATGCAATTGTTGATGTCTGAAATGGGAAATTACACTTCCACTAGTCACAATCCTTTTTCAACATGTGGAAACTCAGTTGTAGATATCTGTAATCGTTATTCTTACTAGTGAAAAATCTATTACTGATATCTATAATTAACTAGTCAAATGACATTTTGACATGTCAATGTCATTTCAACATTTGAAAACTTAATCACTACTGATTAAATGTAAAAACGGTTTGCCATATGCCAACTGTAATTGGATTGGGATTGCTAATTCTAAAATAAGATAACTGCAGAATAATCACACTTAATCCACAGCTTTCCAGGTGTAACGCCGACTGGGTCGGTTATGTTTTATTTAGGGCTGTCAGCATTAACGCGTTAATCGCGATGAGATTAATGACCGATCATAACGCGTTTTAACTGTTAATCGCGTGTGTCAAATTACCTTATTTTACACCGCCACTTAAAAATGATCGCTTCACTGTAGAATCTTTGGCTGCCACTATTTTGACTCTTTGACGCACCCTTACTTGTTGTCATGCTGCCACAGACACTTCCTACCTCCTGCTGCAGCCGTGGAGATTAACAACAACACAGTCCTAAATGGCGAGTTAAGAAACTCCCAGACGGCTCCTTTGACAAAGCATTATGCATCGTGTGTGAAATGGAATTAAAATATTACCGAAGCACTTCGATCTTAAGCTACCATCTACGAGCTAAGCATGCAACTAGTACAGCTAATCAGGTTGCTAGCGGACTGAGGCATATCACTATTTTGGATATTGCAAATCGCCACAGACCTGGATGAACCAAATCGAAGAAAATAATTTTTGAAAACAAGTTTACGGAAGACTATATTTTTCAAGACATTGATTGTTTTACCTCAGTCTCGTTGCAAATCTTTTGATTTGAAATAATCAAGTAAATCAAAGTCTAGTTCTTAAACTAACTTTCTTTGCATTTATTTGATTCCCAATCAAGATACACTGGTAAGAATTGTAAAGGCTACATTGTTAATACAGACATAAAAGTTATGAAAGGTAAAAAAATACGATTTTAATCATATGATTAAAACATGCAATTAATCGCAATTAACTATTGAAATTCAGCAATTAATCACAATTAAGAAAAAACTAATTGTTTGACAGCCATAGTTTTATTAAAAGATGGTACAGGCAAAACTTTCCTTGGCTTACAGCCCTCTCCACAGAAGAGAGAGACGTGTCCTTTTTCTCATGGCTGAGCTCTGACAACCTGCTTAAGTAAGGAGACAGGTGATTATTAATTTCCCCACACCTGTTCGTCATAGCAGGTCGGGAGCCATCTTAGATTTTTCCCCATTGCAGTCTTCAACGTATGTCAATGGTACAATGCTTCTAGTTCTTTTTATAGTTTTATGCTTATATCCCCTCGCAGTCTTCCAATGGCCTCAAGCCTCAGACCCAGAGGAAAGGTTCGCCACGGTGTGAGAGGTCGAGAGTATCCTTGGGTTGAACTAGGCCAAGGTTCGTCATCCTCTTTTCAGGTGACATTCACTACAGCAGTAGAAAATTACTCAAGCACTTCATGGCGGAGACATTATTAAAAGAAAATCTAATGCAAAAGCAAAGCGTTCTGTTGTGAATTTTTGAATTTTACGTATTTAGTGCGGTGGGAAAACACATCAGTGCATCTTTGAGCTACATACCTCCAACGTGGAATGAAATGCAGCATTAGTGAGCAAGTGAGCAACACCCACTGTCTCCAGTTATTTTTATATTTCAGTGGTCCCCACCCACACATTGAAAACCACTGGTCTAAACCAATTTTTTCTAAAAACCCACTAAAGCATTTTTTACTATAATTTCAATAAATATTCTGGTGTAATGGCGTGGTGAGAGCAGAGAGTAGCCGGATAAAGACTCAGGAGGCGAAATAGGTTTTGTAGTCTGACGAACAGGGCTCGGTGTTTATTTACACAAAAGAAAAGCACAGGACTTGACACTCTAAGTCTACTGGCACTAATCTAAACAGGCTTAAGCACAGTGGCTTGAAAACAGCGTATGTAAATATCAAACACGAATAACTACAACAATGACTGACAGTGAAAGACACCACCGGTGAAGTTTAAATAGCTTTTAGGGCAATCTGCCACCCTGACGCACCCCTGATCATGACACCTGGGTTATGAGAGAAATTAATTATACAGTGCATTTATCATTAAGCTAAAATGATTTGCTCCATGGTACGATATGCTTTTTAAATTCAATAATCCGTAACAGGGAAGGGCTGGTAAAATACTACTAGCTCTCAGTCCTATTTTCTCTCAGTGATTTGCCTCTTTCAAAGGCACTTTATAGTCCTTATTATGCCTAATCGAATGAATCCATCCCAAAACCCGCTATTTAAGAATTAATCTGTCACAGCAAGAAGCCAAACCACTACTAGAGGTTTTTTATTGAATAATTTATATATTATGAAGCAAAACAGTAGGTGGTGAACGGCTGGCAAGAACAGACAGGTTCAGAGAAAGAATGACATTTCATGGACTCTTATTTTAATAGGCATGTTGACAAGGAACAGAATCTCCTTTGAATATAGTTTTGAGAAAGGATGGTAATCATTTATCAAACACATTTTATATGCATTCATCTGGTGTTGCAAAAACATTAGAAAAAACCTTTCTGATTACTTCCATTTAACACATCCCCACTTGGCAGTTTCATTTAACACACTACAAAACTCAGTGAGTCCCTGATTACCAATAGCCTAGTCTAGTTTACAGTTCTAAAGAATATCACCTTCTTTTCTGGTGCTGGAACCAAGTACTAGTGAAATACACTGGGTACTGACAGTATACTAGACAGACAAAAATTATATGTTCCCTGTGGTCTTTAACTACCCAAACATCCAACTGGACAACACACGACCTGCCATTTGAGCATTTGTTTGGCTTTGCACCAGATTATAACATCATAACCCCACCTCACTAACCGATTGCTGAGGAGCATGTAACAATGATTACAGTCGTACAGATTTCCCTATTTTATTTTTAACTTGACAGGGATAATTGAGTCTGAATAGAGCCCTGCTATAATGATCTGGCTGCCTGGTCAGGAGGTAATTACAGGAATCAAACTTGTCCACCCGCTACTGGTACAGACTTGCAATCAAAGACAAGGTGACAGCAATCTTCTGATTACAGATTGCCAGGTTTATTTGTGGTAATAGTAATGGAGTTGTTGTTGGGGTAAATGTGATTTGACTGGGGGTCATCTGATAAGAAACAAGAAGGAAATGGTTGTGTAAAATCAACCAGCATCTACCGCTAATTAAGTTTGTGAAGACATTTGACAACATAGTTGTCAGTTTTTAGAGTTTTAGTTGAAAAATAACCTCTATCTTGTGTATGAATATTTGAATATTCAATATGGTCACCATTCTTTGTATAAATAATTCACTAAACAATTCTTTAGAACACAAATTTCCAAATTACTACGAGTCAATGTGTAATATCTTAATTCAATTCCAAAAATGTTGGTTGTGTGTGTGTGTGTGTGTGTGGGGGGGATGCATGCATTATTCAGTGATTCAGTTTGTCATGAAAAAACTAATTTCCTTTTAGGGAGAAAACCTGGTTGTTTATGTTCTTTCACACTCTGTGTACATAATCTGTGAGACTTTAAGACAACCTGTCTGTGTTGGTACTGCTACCTTGGAAACTATCAGGAATCAAGACAAACTTTTAAATACTGTTTTGACAAGGTTCCCCGGGGATTTGCGACTCTAGTCTGTAGCGAGACACCCATGACTCTGGCGTGTTCTTTGAGCTCTACAAGAGATGGAATCAAAAATACACAACACCAGGGAAGATGTTACCATAAATAAAGACATGTAGGAATTTAAAAAAGAGGTTAGTTGAAATTAAACGTGTAGGTGTCAAATTTGAAAAGTGACGTTGCTGTTGTGTGTTATTCTGTGGTTTCAGTCAGAAACAGGTAATTGCATCTGTCGCATCCTCGGTTGGCGGTAATCGCAGAGACCACATCACGGCCTTCATTATTCAGTCCCAGTTTGCGAGGCAGGCAAAGGAGGGGGGATATAGAGATGCAAGGGAGATGACAGGAGGGTGTTTGACATGTAGAAAATGACAGCTCTCCCAGCATTCTCTCTTCTCTCTAGCTCTCTTTCTACTTGGCTGCTCTTTCTTTTGGCACTCGTTCATTTCTTCCACTTTTTATCTTCCTGCAAGTTTAGAGGAAAGGCTCCAAGGCTTGAAACAAACACATAGTCTTTGCTCAGCTCACGCAGCCCAAGCTGCTGAGCCTAGCCAAACAGCGCCGTTTTCATGCCACAAGTCACATAGTATATACAAATAAATCTTGGGGGGGGGGGAGCTATACTAAACCTTATTTTATAATAACACTGGATTGTGTGGATTGTGAACTTGCCATAGTTAAAACCTACAGTGCCATGTAAATATTGTTTGATTTGGATTTTGTGTTTAATCCCAACTCACTGTAGAAAATGTATTATGCCAAGACAAAGTGCTTGGCCCTGTCAAGCACTGGAGTACTGTCACGTTTTCTGGGACCAAAGCCAATTTAGAAATATTTATAAGAGGATATTAACATATTGTTTGACACTGTAGTCTAGCGGACAAATCATCTCAATTGGCATTTTAATGTGAAATGTACAATTGAACCGTTGTAAGTGAAATATGACAAAGTTTTGGACACAACTAAAGTTGTGTATATATCACTATCTTAAATATGGGCAGTACAGAGACAATACTGATTTTATAGACACAATTCTGAAAATACAGTATGTGTTGTTCAGATGTTCAGACATTAAAAAAGGTCGGTTTAGGGTTTACCATACATTTGACATTCTTACTGCAATATGTCCTAATGTATATACAGTATATACTATGATTCAGTCATCCTTATGGGTTTATTTTCTGGATTCTATCCAAAATCCTTTCATAGTTTACATCTACAGGCTCCCTTAATATAATCCCCTATTCTAAGAGTTTCTTCCATTGTTAGGCAGATCACTCCATGACACCACCATGACATAAAATTTGGATGGGCACACAATTATAGTGAGATGAATAGTGATAAGAAATTATTTAGAATTCATCCTTTTGCTGAGACTCAACCACCATCCCTTGTGAAAACTGGGGCCTGTGAACCCCCTGTTTAAAAAAAACATGGTGTAACATTTGCCAATTCCTTGACATGTAATATCCTGAAATCCAGTGTTTACCGACTGAGAACTGTTAGAAACGTCTTTTAGACTGGTAGAGAGTCATTTCTTCACTTCTTGTGAGAAAAAAAATCACTGAGCACTTGTAATGCTGGTGTGGTATAGATTCAAGTGCAAGGAGGCTTGGCGACAAGTATGCAGGTAAGTATGATATTTACTCAAAGCAGGCTCGTAGTCAAGGTACAATGTGAGGTATTGTAACGCTGGGTATCGTGGGGTGGCGAGTGTAAGCACGAGCCAGAGGAAAACGCAGGCAGACAGGAGAGAAGTGAACGCATAAAGCGTGTTTTAATGATCCACAACGTACCTGTAAGCAAACAGCAACACAAACAATGACCAACAGCACCTAGTGCTGCCGGGAAACTTAAATATAGTCCATAATAAAACATAGGAGTCGCACCTGCGTGGGGCTAATCCCTCGCAGGTACGCAGCCAGTATGAGAGGCACGAAGCGTGCATAGGCCTGTGGACGCCAATCGTGACAAGTATAAACTATGGAGTACTAAATAGTAGGCAGGTAGCAGTAACTATACAGGCAACGGGAAATTGCAATGTACAACAGACAGTAAACAAGAAACAGAGCTCAGGGGACTAGGAAGCAACAAACAGACAGAAACACAGGGTTTAAATACAAGGCATCACAGATGAAAAGAATAACCTAATCACAAACATAAGGCAACGATGGGGAACTGCAAAAAGCATCGTCAATCTGCAGTTCTTTGGTTGATTATGGGATGGGGTGGGGCTTTATCTTTGTACATTGAAGGTTGGGATTGATATCTCGTTGGTATTAAAGGGAAGATTGGATTGTTTGTGTCTCATTGTTTTAAAGCCGATGGTATGGATACAATTACAATGGTTGTTTTATCTGAAATTTGACTGGCAGGATTATAGTGAAAGCTAGTTAGCTCAATGAGAAGAAAAAAGCTTGGGTTTAAATAAAAAACACAATGAGATTTGTAAGACAGCAGCTATTCGTGAAATAAGGTTACGAGTGCATGAAGTCACCTACCTACTTGAAAGGACCAAGCAGCCAGACTAGGGCTCTGAAAAGACACATTTTTACTTTAACTTTTGACTGGTACTGTATATACGTATCATTATTTAATTTTTTTTTACAAAATCACTTTAGTTGGAGCTATGCATTTATTCTCTCCTTTGAGATATAAAAATAACCATAGATGGGTGTGTTAGCATGCCCATTATAGGCAGGAGTTGTTCACTGCCAATAATATCGTTGGAAGTCAACCATGTGTAATCTAGTTATGTCATACCTTTAGCAACAACTTCTTTATCAGTTAAACAATTTGTGAACACTTTGAAGACCTATGTTTGATTATTTGTATTCCACATACACTAGACCAAGTAGGGTTGTGCAAAATGCAGCAAAAATTCTACAAAGCAACTGTGGATTTAATAGATCTGCAGTCTGCATTCCTCCTGAGAAGCCGCTGTCACATATCCATTTAGTTCAAAGGGTTGAGGGCTGAGTACAATAATTCTCTGCTGCTGGATCTCGGAATGTTTGGGTTAATGGTTACCTTCCTGAGCAAATGCTTAAATCACTGCGGCCCAAGAGGCACCTTTATAAAAGGGATCCGCTAATGACTGCTTGCTGCCAATATATCGATACACAGTGGTAGATGAGTAAATCATTTGCATGGATGTATCTATTGTAATGATTTTGTGTCATACTGTGACTTTCCATTTGTTTTTAGTGTTTTGAAAAACCAAGGACATAAGGTAGTGGTAGGTTTGGTAGGGTATTACACGGTCCTTCTGTATGTCTCCGCAGAGAAAAGCCTTCCCAGTTCTGCTTCTTAGATCTGCTCTCCAACACCTGCCACAGCTCCAACAAGCACCAATCAGGCCTCGTGAAGAGCAATTCAGACATACAGAACAGACACACACACACACACCGTGCACACATGGAGGTATAAACCGTCACGCTGTCACACCCACGCGAGAACATAAACAAGGATGGAAGGAAATGCGCATCCGTCTATATAGCACTTGAGGCAGCATCTTGCCCTGCTGCTGCCAACTCGCATGTTCTCTCGATTTGTTCTCTCAGTCCCCGTCGCTTTGAGTGGGGTGACATCCTTCAGAGGGATAATGGTGGAAATCAGGGTGCATTTGAGATGAGCTGTGAATCCCTGGGGTGCCACCCAGGAACCGGTGAGCCCCCCAAATGTGATTATCAATGTTGGTCATCAACAGCGCCCCCCTGCGGCTTTCGTCTCACTTTATTTCTCCTTTGCAATGCATTCTCTTCCCTCTTCCCGATCGATAGGGTTTTATTTTTCTTCAAATCCCCTCTCCCTCTTCTTTACACTGTTTTCCACAGTGTATGTCATCACCTGTGTGTAAATTATCTTTGAGCGAGATACCTAACCCATAATTTAGAGCTAGTCTTGAACTTGGACTCAATTTTGATGCCCAAAGCAGACAAGCGAAGCCTTGAAAACATTACACAGACTTTTTAATTGAACATGAGATACATGAGATATGTGCAAATAGCCTTTGCCTAAGTCAAATGATATGAAACATTATTCAGGGCAACAGAAATTGTGTCACGCTCTCCGCCCCTCCATATTGCTGCACACCTGTAGGCCTACGGGGTGCAGCCAAGCCCACGTGTGGGTGAAGACTATTTAAGTTCGGTGGTGCCACCCGCCGTCGGCCATTGTTTTTCTCTGTAGCCACAGTTTCTGCATGTGTGTATGACTGTTATTAGTTATTTGCCTGAGACGCAGCTTGTTTAGACTTCATGCTTAGAGATGTATGCCTTATTCTCTGTTCAGTGAGTGAATAAATGCCGAGCTCAGCTCATGTTCTGCAACTTCGCCTGCTCCTCAGTGCTTCCTTTCGGCTAGCGCCAGCTCTCACCACTCACAATTACGAATTAAAGGAATTCAATTAAACATTTTGCCAATTCAATTGGCTAATTTAATTAGCCAATTAAAGAGAGAGAGAGAGAGAGAGTTAGATTTTTTATCCTATGAATAGTGACAACCTAGTGACAACAACTATTATATATTAACATCTACGCATTCTTATTCCTGGATGTTAATATACAGTGTTATCTTTCTATTTTTACTATAAATGTCAGACTAATCAGTACTGTAGGTCATCATCTATTAGTTACTCACTTAGTTAGTTATATTTGTTATTCGATGGAACAGCTAAGTAACAAGTGTAGTTTGTTAAAAATGAAAAAATTGTCTATGATGTTCAATTAAATTATTCAAGCTCTTTTTGAACTCTTTAAAATTGACATGTTACTAAATACATATTGATATTATTAAAATTACATTTCTTGAAAACTATTTGTGCAATTTGTGCTCCAGAAATGTGCTCCACGAGGAGGGGTTTGCAGAGGCGACACAGCGGAGTGCGGTCTGAATCTCTTGGTTCGTCCTCTCCATCTGCCAGTTCATTTGCGGATGGGTACCCCAAGGATAGGATGGTCGTAGCCCCTCAGGCAGAGCAGAATGCATGCCAGACTTGGGATGTGAACTGGGGCCATGGGCCGCCACTGTCACGACCCTGCCTGTTTCCCTGGTCTTGTCTCTTGTTTTCCCCTAAGTCTGTTTCCTTGTTCCCCTGGTGTGTCTGCCTGTTTCCCTGTGTTCTCCCGGGCCCCGCCCCATTTCCTTATTTGGTCCTTCCCCTCATTGTTCCTTCACCGCCCTCACCTGTGTCTCGTTCTCCCTAGTGTATTTAGTCTCTGTCCTCCCTTGTCTCAGTGTTGGTTCGTCTGTTTCTGTTGCTGTTGTCACAGTCAGGTTTGTCGTTGTCCTTTGTCTTGCCCTGCCCTGCCCTGCCTTGCCCTGCCTTGCCTTGCCTTGCCCTGCCCTGCCCTGCCCTTAGTTTGGACTTTTTCTGTTTTCCCTGTCGTGAGTGTGATTAAAACCCCTGAACACCACTGTCTGCCTCCCAATCTCTGTTCTGCATTTGGGTCACCATTCACGATCCTGACAGAACGAACCAACCAACATGTGTGACCCAGCGGACAGAGAGGAGCTCTCCCAGGCCAAAGCGGCCGTAGGAAGGTTTTTTTTTAACTCATGGCCCTTAGTAGACAGACAGATGATCTCCAGCAGCTGCTGAGACTGTTGTCCCATAAGGAGGAGGTGGTGGCAACTGCGGCAGCTTTCCGGGGCACGTCACTATTGACGATTATGGAGGAGGACATAGGCTGTATGAGAGCAAGGCTGGAGGCCCGTTCAGGTGGCCACCACTCCCGGCCTGCCAGCCTCTCCCCAGTGCCAGTGAGCCCCGCTAGCCTCCCCCAAGCGTCTGTATCGGCTTGCTCTAGCTCCGTCAGTTTTCCCCCCGCTCCAGTGTTGGCTAGCTCGAGCCCCGCTAGCCTCCTCCCAGCTTCTGTATTGGCTCGCCCTAGCTCCATCAGTTTTCCCCCAACTTCTGTGTCAACCAGCTCAGGCCTAGCTAGCCACCCGTCAGCCCCAGAGCCCAGGAGCATCAGGCTGGGGGGTTTTTCCCTGTCCCCGGCCCTCCTGTCTCCTTGCCACACTGGCCCCCCGGCGCCAGCTCTGGGTGCCCAGAGGTCCCCGTTCTGGGGGTCACAGTTGGCCTTCAGAGGGGGGCACCGCAGAGCGCCCAGCCGTTCCCTCCAGCATGACATCACCGACTCCTCTGAGGTACCCGGCCTCGCCCCCAAGACTCCAACCCCATCTCCCGGTCTGGCTCCCTTTGCCGGCTCCCTGTCTGGCTCCCTGTCTGGCTCCCTGTCTGGCTCCCTGTCTGGCTCCCTCGCCGGCTCCCTCGCCGGCTCCCTCGCCGGCTCCCTGTCTGGCTCCCTGTCTGGCTCCCTGTCTGGCTCCCTGTCTGGCTCCCTCGCC
>JAOEHI010003562.1:0-38584 GCA_025447815.1 Percopsis transmontana
CCCCCCCCCCCCCCCCCCCCCCCCCCCCCCCCCCCCCCCCCCCCACCCCCCCCCCCCCGCCCCCCCCCCCCCCCCCCACCCACCCCCCCCCCCCCCCCCGGGGGGGGGGGGCGCGTTGTATTCAACTATTGAATACAACAATCGACTGATACCAGAGCAAGAGATGTCAGAATGCCTGCAGGTGGCTTTGATTGATATTTGATATTTCAACAGCAACTTGCCCCCCACCCCACCCCGCAATATACAAAACATGGACAAACAAAAACAAAAAAAGACACACATTTTCAAAGACATATAAAATGTATCTAAGATTTTGCTTGTTTGTTAACGCTCAGGAAGGAAAGAGGGTTGAACGACGTGGGGACAGCACTAAGGCCACGGGCCTGATCGGGTGGGTAGTCTTTTGTCTTTAGGGTTAGGAGGGGCACAGGGACTGGGGCAGGGCTGTCTCGTGCTTCCTGTGGGCTGATCACCGCTGCCTGAGGAGTGCTCTGTACATGGCAAAGCCCAGCACTGCAAATACCGTGGCGCCCACACTCGCTCGGAGCCAGAACGTTGAATTCTTCAGGTCTGCCTGGGCCATGTGCCTGAGAGAGGGGAGACAAACAAAATAGTGAGATAAAGATAAGACTGCTGATGATTACAAGGTTTGTTTGGGGAAAGAAAGATCCCACTGGGACCAGTTGCCAAATGACAAATATAAAGTCAAGCGCACGTTCAGCTGGGAGCTTCCTGAACAATATCTGTAGGAAACCTACATTTCTCTTAAACCAGAAAGGCATTCCCTTTAGATACAGTTTCAGTTTTGTCTGTAGTGCTAGCTCTCAACTAGAATGCATGCGGTTTGACTCTACATTCATTTGTACACTAACAAATGTCTATAAATCATGTACATTTCTAAATATTCATCTTCATTCTACTGTTCCTACATAAACTAGACCACATTTACAAAGAAATTACTGACTTGTTTTTTTGTCATTTGGTTTATCTTGGGTGAGAGAAATAAATATATTGTGTGTGAACTGTTTTCTTCTATCCCATGCTTAGAAAAAATATGACAGGAAGCACCAACATAGGTGGTTAAGACGGTTAAGACTTAAAAAGCCAGCACATAGCAAAGCAGAGGGAAATGAGGCTATACTGTACAATGTGGCTTATGACTGGAGACAGCAAACACACCAGTCAGGGTCAACTGAACTAAACAGTTGGCCCTTCAATACAACTTAGCATGCTAGCAACTAAGAAGCCCTGCTAGAACACCCTCCCCTCAAAACCAGGATGGGGCAGGATAGTCTAGTGGCCGATTACCAGCTGCAACATTCGAGTCATGGTGTGCCATCTGCAGCTACTGTACAGTAAGCCTAGATACAAGCCTTTAGCACATTATACTGAATAAATTGATTGTCTTCAGTGTTAATACATTGACGCAGACAACCACAAAACAGAAGTGGCTAGTGTGAGAGATACCTGTAGATACTAGCATGTATCAACCGTATCAGTAACAACAGCCTCGATTTATGTGCAGAATTAAGATGTGCTTACATGAGGAAAAAAAAAAACTAATAAAAATGGCAGGTCTGCGCTAAAACATCACTGGATTGCGGTCTGCGTATTTATTCATTGAAATACATAGGCTCACACCCTTCTCTCCCCCTCCACCTGATAACACATATACAGTGAGCTGTGAGCAATCGAGGAGTTTTAAATCAAAAAAAAAAAAAAAAGGAGAAGTTCCTAAGCACAACATAGAAGTTAGTATCGCTACTAACGAGGAATTAGTCAAGGCAATTATAATTCCACCTTTGGAACACGGCCTCTTATCCAACCAGTCCCATAGACACACACACACCCAGCCAGTCTCTACCCTAGTGGACGCCTTTACCTGTGTGTAGGTACTAGTTGTATGGTAGAGGCCTCGTTGTAGACAGGCTCCTCTACGTTGGATGTGTCTGTGACCTGTCGCACCAGGCTGCATTGCTCCTCAGCCAGCAGATAGGACCCGACCCTGACCCCCACCCACGCTCTCCACCCAACCCAGCAGGCTTGTGCACACAGACCACGCAACCCACAATGCCAGGCTATACACAGCTTCCATACATACAGACTGTGCACACCACATGGTAGCCACGTGTGAAGGCTGGCTAGATGGCGGAATAGCTATTTACTTTAGAATAGATTCTTTTCTTTCTTTTCAAACTGTATGATTTGTCCATGTACAACATATAGCTATGTATAATTAGAATTCTGTCTAGTTCATTTTCTGTTTCTTTGAAAATGGCTAAATTAATTACACTAATGATCCACTGTTCATCAGGGAAGATATAGATGTTATAGGCTTTTGGCTGTAATGGTTTCTGTCTGGAATGGTTTTGTCATTGACAATTATTAGGTTCATTGTAAAAACTGTTTCATTATGTTCAGGGTTATCAAAAGGTGGCTGGGACTTTGACGGCAAATTAATGTAAATGTTTGTGGCACTAAAATATACCATGAGAACACAAAACCGTAAGATGTGATCAAATAAATGTCTGCACGTGAAGCCTGAGCATGGCAATTAGCTGAAAATAAAATAAAATTATCCTCTATAAATAGTCCATTTGACAAATTCCAGAAATTCGAGGAATCCTCTCCAAATATGCAGTGCACACTAAGCAATTCATACCAACACCACTGCGATAAAGGTTTGTACTTTTAATGTAGCGTACAATAACGTGGGCTGTTTTTAGTGGCATGCAGTTTTCAATAATTCCCAATGGTTAACAAAGCATCACTCAAAACGGTTAGTACATGACATTATAAAAACTTGGCATGCCTAGGTCTGTGAATATCCACCTTGAGGCCCATAGCACCCTAGTAGACACCCCACCGTGGCTTAATCACCCGGTCAATGTAGTATACCCCAATACAACATGCTACTGTCCAAGCACAAAGTGACATTCATAGTGAGCCAGCCCAAAAACAAATTATAGTATTCTAGTTTAGTGGTTACCAAACGTGCCAACACAACCCATGTATGAACATTTTTATTTTAACTAATAACTTCCCCATCAGATTTCACCAATTGGCACACCTTCGGCCACAGGAAGCAATGAATAACAGAAATAGGCTGGTAAACAGGGTAGTGTCTGGCTATAAAAACACAGGCATCTGGTTTAGGCATCACTTTCCCAAACCAGTGCTGTTGTGGGAGACACGGCTACTGCCACTAGATGGCGATGTTTCACTGAGGTACAAGGCAGGCTTCAATAGAATTTCAAAACACATTTGGCATGCAAAATATTTTAAGTGGATTAGCAGAAGGTGAACACATGTAAGAGGAAGAGAAAGAGGGTTAGCCAAAAATATGTGTACAAACACCTAGAGGTTGAAAAAAAAAAAAAAAAGAGAAGGGAAACAAAAATGGAAAACCAAGATGAAATTAAAAAGTTTTATACAGCACAATCATTTTAATCACAGAAAAAACATCTTGATTTATACAGTAAGCAGTAATGTTTAAAAGTCTAGAGAATCAATAAAGACTAAGAATTGTTTACATCGTTCCTCAAATTTTAGAAACCTATTGCTTCTTAAACCAATATTTGCATAAATAAGTAAACAAAACCAATGGTATTGTTTGTACCAGAGAGAGTTACAAACATTCTCATGCAAAGATTCTCTTGCGCGTAGAGACATTTGTGTGAGAATAAGTCAAAGCAAAACCAGACTAAAAACATCACGTCAAAAGACATGGATTAAAGACAGAAACAATTATGTGATGAAATAAAGCTGAGGGTCTCAGTTTCTGTGTGTGTCTCAGTTAGTATCTGGTGGAGCACAAACAACTACTGTTATTCCTCTTACCTTCTACTATAGGCACACGACATGCTGGTTAGTCTAGATTTACACATTGCATATCCACGTCAGGTGTGAGCAAGTAGCAAACTCTTTAGATCACAACACATTTTTAACATAGCATCAAGTATGGACTAAAAGAGCAAAAATTAAGGATGTAAGGAATGTAAAAACAGAAAACCATACTTGCTAAGAATATCTTTTTTTCACACTTTTACTGAAATGTCAGCTTTTGAATATATTCTACTGAAATAATATCACCCTAATATATTAGGGTGTATCAAGCAGTTATTTTCTACAACAACAAATACTCCTACTCACCTATGCTTGAGAAAGATGCCTAACCCCTTCCTCAATAAGTTACAGTAGGTGTGGAAATTTAATTAAAAATATTTTTCCAGGATTTCCTGTGCAGAATCATGTCCAAATCCAAAAAGGCAAAAAGCCATAAGTCATCTACTGCTAAAAATACATATGTTGCACTTTGGGTTACATATTAGAGTAAAATATCACAAACAGAAATTCACACCGGACATTATGCTTCAGTCAAGGGCATTCCAAAGTCAATTCCCCACACGGTTACCTCCCTGGCCAGGAACCTAGGTGTTAGCTGACGTAGCATGTCAGAGAGATTGGCCAGGCCGAGCCGTGTCAGGTCGAACAGAGAGGAGGCGGCCTGGGCGGGGCTGGAGCACAGACCAAGACATGGGGTCACGACCAAACCTAAGCTTCTGCAGTAGTTTTACACCTAACGCCGCAGTCTGAGTGGAGCCTCAGAACACGCGTTTGGTTGTGGAGTTCAGGTCCTCATAAGTTTGACAAAATAAATAAATATCAAATAAAACAAGTTTAATAAACCAGACAATGCCTTTAAACCAGTTAAATGGTTTGAGAAAAGGACCTACCAGCTATCTCCAAAGACGGTCAATACAAACATATAAAAACAAAGAGTGCAAATTCCAATGCATACGCCCCTTTCCATGCGGTGGATATGCAACGTAAACCTGAGTGACGGCCAGCACTAAAGGAGAGTAGAGGAGCGGTCACTATGAGCAGCGTTAAGAGGGCTTGGGTTAGAGAGGGGAGGGGACGTCTACGTTAACCCACTAGCCCTAAGGATTATGGACCTGTTGAAAAGGACCCGGCGGAGCTGAGCCTTAACACTGCGCAGTAGTTCCGACGTGAGGATGTTCTGACACAGGCAATAGATGCACCTGTTGCGGGTGCACATGCAGCGGAGACGGGCGTGGCTGCGGGGAGACACACAAAAGATTGCGTGTATACACACACACACACACACACACACACACACACACACACACACACCCCCACACACACACACACACCCCCCTTTGGATGCCAGGCGAGCATAAACCTGAACGAAGCAATAACTAGCTATATATGACTAATTAATGCTGCAACTAGTTTCTACCAAGTTTACTTTCAAAATGTTAGATTTAGAATAAAAAATGTGAAAATATTATATTCAGAGTTGATACTAAATGTACAGGAAAATGAGGAGAGGAAATCCAGAAAAGAGACAACTAGGGAAAGACAAAGTTTTGCTTGTTTTTTAACCCAACTGTGTTCTTAGCTGCAATACCAAGTCTCACTGCCCTACAGGCTTGCTGAGATAGGCCAACCAATGCTGTGCACACAATAAGTCTTGCTCCAGCACCGCTAATATCTGAACTGTGTTGGATCTCAGTAAACTCAGAACTACTGTAGAAAATGTGATAGTTTGCAGACCTGTTAATAACTTGATAACATTCTAGACTGCAGCAAGGATTAGTTTTAGAATCGGACAACAGGATTCCTGGCTTTTAAGATGAGATTTACTAGGCACTCTCCATTAAAAACTCATTCATCTACTCTGAAGTGTAATCGAATGAGAAAGCCTTTAGGGGTTTTAGATATTCTACCGGCTCTAAAGTCAATGGATTGGCCTGGCAGAGGGCCAGCTGCCTTAAACACACAGAGGCATTCATGAACATAGAACTAGACTAGCTGTCTACAGAGCTCGTCTTTGGGGCCAACTTACACCAAACACCAAATGGAACAAATGTTCATCACATTTGGGGCTTAAACAGATTTCACCTCATACCTGAAATACTATCCTTTAACCAAAAAGTCAAAGATTACATGACAAGCTAAGGAGGACAGGACAACACCTTCGCCCAAACAATCAATTACAGAGACTAAATATTAAAGTTCCATTAAGATGTTTACATTTCAGCAGGTAACATTGAGGGCTGGTGTCCTACTTTAACAACCTTGTGCCACCCACTGCGGCTTTGTTGTTATTTCAAGTTTTCTACTCTTGTTAGCAATTTGGCCCAAATTTTATGAACGTAGAATTTTGAGTTGCCCATAATATGACCAGGTTGCAACCATCCCCCACTGTTTACCCTACCCCTAGAACTTTTGAAGAAACACAAGAGGCTACTGGAGCAAAGAGCCAGGCAGAACCTCCAGTCAAATAAAATAAACCAAAATAAGTGTCTTTGTCTCTTTGCTACAAAAGGTGTAGCATTTCCTACTGTAGATCAAGAGCCCTGGAAGCAGGCTAAAGGACCTCCGCTAGATGCCATCGAGGCTCTCTCCTTGATGTTGGGAGTATCTAAATTTACTACTCTCTTCTTATGTTACAACTATGAAATCATGTGATCCGGGGACAGAAGTAGGCGTTAACTCATGAGCAAACCTTACGTTTGTTTCTGTAGTCGTTTAGTGACCACAGGACTGCCACTACACTTGACCAGCTTGGGGTGTTAACTTTCCCCCTCTGACCTGAACACTGAGGCCAAACCGCTACTGCAGGGCAGGAAGCATGTGGGCTTACACAGAGAAAAGGGGTATAGGATGCACAAGGAGCGATGCAGGGGAGTAAAGTCAGGAATGAAAGGGTTTAAGGGTACACGTAACCAGGGCCTGTACTCACGGGTACATGGCCATGGTGGTGAGCTTGGTGTAAAGGTCTTTGCCGGGTGCGTCAGTTGTGCTGCACGTGAAGGGCTGGGGCGGGTGGAGCTTGTGTTTGCGGCAGAACTCCAGCGGCGAGAGGCTGTAGTGCTGGCGCACTTCATGCAGGTCCGACTTGGTGGCAACCAGCATGCAGGGAGTCTTGCTGTCCATGAAGTATTGCTGACAGACGGGAGCATTCAAAGGTAAACAAGTCATGTCGCTACTCATAACCCCTCCTCTCCCGACCTTAACTGATAAACAGTGCAACTCTTGAGCGCCACACACCTTGTAGACCTTGGCGCAGTATTCAAAGGAGCGAGGGTCGTTCACGTCATACACCAGGCAGACAACGTCGCACGCCAGGTCCGCCTCCGACAGGAAGTCAAAGTCTGGCATCACCTCATGGAGCTGGGAGAAGGTGAGGGATAGAACAAAGAGACACACACACAGTGATAGGACAAGAACAAGACAGGCAAAGAGAGAACCAGCAGATGGAGGGATTAACTGATGTGTTGAGTACTTGTGCTTACGTCGGGTGCATAGATCTTACCAGTAGGTACTTCTCCTGGCCATAGACATAGGTGGTGCTAATGGCGTACAAGGACTTGTGGTCTTCTCTGATCTTTCGCTGTCGCTGTGAGACAGAGGAAAAAAGTCTTTACTTCACTTATGGATGTTAACTGAAGAAAACTTGGCCCAACATGGTGTTTGAGTGTTAAGCGTAGGGAGGGGTCATGGAGAGGTCAGGGTGGCCTAGCATAGAGGGGACTGTGATGAAAGGTCCTGGACTTTTGATATACCACGTTTTTTATAAATTATTTATCTTGTGTGCACAGCGTGCACAGCGTGCACTGTGCACACCAAACCCAGAGAGAAAAGAGAATTAATGAAACACATTTGTGTGTGTGTGTGTGTGTGTGTATATATATATATATATATATATATATATAAAAATATAAAAGATCTAAAATATCAGGTCTGCACACAATCCCTCAACGATTTCTTAAAATGCGAGAATCTATCCACAGGCACCTTAGGAGGAGCAGAACCTCTCTAACACCCAGAGAAATAACCTTGGACACCACTGACCTGCTGGTTCCGGCCCAGAAAGGCCTGGAGGAAGCTGGTCTTCCCGCTGCCACAGGCCCCCAGCACGTTGCAGCGAAAGACGCTGCGCTGGGTCTGCTTCTTCTGCAGGTCGATGTGTTTGTTACGCGTCACTATGGAGCAGGACATGGAGCAGGACATGGAGCAGGACATGGAGCAGGACATGGAGCAGGACATGGAGCAGGACATGGAGCAAGACAAAGTCAGAGGAATGTATGATAATCAGAACTAAATTCAAAGGGTTTATCTTTTTATACACATAAATCCTCAAAAGTCAAAATAATTAGTTAACATGTGTAATAAAAAACTAAGGGGGAAATCTATTAAACCATAGAAATAAAACAGGAAAGGTTAATTAAATTTGAGCTTAAACAAAAGCTATACTATACATTTTATTATATTTAAACAGGGGACATTCAACCTACAAGTTTATTCAAAGAGACTTGCATCTCAAACAACAAAAACAGGAAGTCCAAAGGTCAGGTGCCTTTGCTCTATTCCTGCGATAAGATAATGTTCCAGAGGAATATTTGGCTGCTGCTACAATCTAGTTGTCCCCAGGGCAAATGTACTTTACGTTAATGTCAATGTTACCAAAACACTAGGAATAGAAAACTTTCTCGGGTCAACAAGGCAGCAATAGAAGTAAGACGGATGAAAGGGAACTAGATAGCAATAACAATTATCAGGCATAGTTAATTCAGTTAATTCAGATAGTCTAAATCCCCCTCCATTTACAATTAGATAATTTAGCAGACTTACAATTATATGCTGCTATTACATGGAGCAGGTAGGGGTTAGGAATCTTAATCAAGGATGCTTACAGGTGGGCCAACTCTGGGGCTTGAACCCACGACCTTCCGGCTGGGAGTCCAACACCTAGACCACTAGACTATCCTGCCCCTTTACCTGTGATGGCTGCTGCTTGGGACTCCTGTTCGCTGATGATGGAGTAGCCAAGGTAGCCTAGATACTCCAGGCTACGCTGCACATCCAGGTACGTTGTTAGCCTAGCAAGGGAGACCGAACCAGCAATGAGGCCAAGAGTGTATAAATGGCTCAAACACAACAAATGTGTATACGTCTATCAATGTGTAAGGACAGTGGCCACTAGGCCTGAATGAAAACAAAATACACTGTATAAAGCGTGTGTGTGTGTGTGTGCCCCACTCACGTCCACTGGGAGAGGTACCCCTGGTAGGTAATCCAGCCCTGGTCATTGGTGCACACTGTGTTATTAACATCGGGACCCCAGGGCATGTAGGGGAACACCTTAAACAGGTCTTTAACCTCCTCGGGTGAGAGTGCACAGTCTCTATCCTGAGTCCCCACAGGGGGACAAGCACAGGTAACATTCATGAGGATTTATCCAATGCTTTCACACTAGGAGAGGAACATTTTAGACCAATAGCATCATCCCTAAAATTATGTCACTTTTGGCTTGGAAATGACATACAATTTGAATATCCAGCTAAATTTGTGTCGTACAACACAACTTACTTATTTCAATATTCAAGAAAACAAATCAATTTTTGCCATTGAGCTTACTTTGTCATGCTTGTCGAAGACACTCTGGAGGAAGAGGTACGCGTTGTGGTTCAGCTCTGTGGTACAATCTGGGGGAATCTTGATCCTAGCCATTGGAAACAACCTTTGTGTCACTTACCACCTAGGGTTAGGGTTTCTCTGCACAATACCACTTAAAACATGTCAACGAACTCTGTTTTCCTACACTCTTCATTTTGCATTTGGAATTGCTCAACTCCTCCCCCCTGCACAGACCCGCGTAGCACTTCACAATGTGTGACATCTGCCGTTCTGGGCGGCGCTGGAACCCAAATTACTGTCCCCTAAAGGAAGCGCGTACTCACAGCGGGAACAGGTAGTCCTGTGTGAGCTCCAGGTCGTCGTCGTAGCCGAACCTCCGCAGCACCGTCCAGGTGGTCTCGTGTCTGCCTCTCTGGATGAAGAGTGTGTGGAGGAAGAGGAAGCCTGCGCCCCGGGAGACGAAAACATGGGTCAGAGGTCGAGTGATTAGGTCACTAACACGGAGGGAATGGGATAAGGATACCAGGGGACCAGGTGTGGAAAGGATGTGTTAAAAAGGTCAAACACCTAAGAACCAATGAAGTTGACCTCTGACCTTTGAGCGAGAGCCCATTGTCCTTGACGCCGTCGGTCATGTTTCGCCTGACCACGTTCTTCACGTCCTCTAAGGCCTGAGGTGCCAGTGGGGTGTTGAAGCATGTTCTCTACATACACACGAACACAAAACATTATGTCACGTAGGAGAGGATGGTTCTAGATGGTTCTAAACTGGTAGGGAAAAAGATACTGTACAATGATGCCAGCATTTCGATATTTCCACCATAATCTGAAATAGCATGTCAGGTTTCCTTCAGGCCTATACCTGCCCACACTGAACACATGCTTCTGCCTTTCCCTTTCTTAAACATTAAACTGCTCTATCAAGAACTATGACGAACAGGCACTGACAGTTGTGATGCTGGTTTAAGATCATAATTGCACAGCTACCAAACTGAACATGGAATAACCACCTATAAATAAGGTAGAAGTTACCTGGAAGAAATTAAGTTCATTGTCGTTAAGGATTCCATCATTGTCCAGGTCAGACACTTTGAAGATCCGTGTTAATGCTTTGATGCAAGAAGGTTTCATCTGTTACGCAAGAAAATGCTTTTAATTGGTCTGTGATACACACATTTTTTTACACACACACACACACACACACACACACACACACACACACACACACACCAATTTGTGTCTTTTTTTGGTCTACACCAGTGGGTTGTCTTTGGAAAGCAATAGTTGTATATGTAAATATAAATAAGGCGCCAGCCTCCTGAAAAATGTGAAAACTGGCCCACATAAAGGACTGACAATAAAATATGAGATATAACGAGAGAGTGGCTCTCGACACTGTGGCATTAGAGTACAACACTTATGGCAGTATTGGACCTTATGGGCAGTGCCAGGCTGGGAGATCTATAGGGGCTCACCTCTTTCTCCTCAGGGCAGTAGAGGGGTCCTGTTGGGTGGAGAACAGCCTTCTGGGCATAGTAGAACAGCTCAGAGATGTTCTTCAGGTTTTTGGCAGAGCACTAAGGAAACAGAAGCCACGTTTTAATGTGAATGTCTTAGGCTTCAGCAAATATACAAAATGACAGGCTTTTTTTGAAGAATACATTTATCAACCAAAAATACAACTGGTACAACAAATATTGATCTGACACTTAAGCAACATAACTCTATGAGGGTAAAGGCACATACACCGATCAGCCATAACATTATGACCAACTGCTTAATATTGTGAAGGCCCCCTTTTGCAGCCAAAACAGCCCTGACCTGTCGAGGCATGGACTCCACTAGACCTCTGAAGGTGTGCTGTGGTATCTGGCACCAAGACATTAGCAGCAGATCCTTTAAGTCCTGCAAGTTGCGAGGTGGGGCCTCCATGGATCGGACTTTTGTCCAGCCCATCCCACAGATACTCAATTGGATTGAGATCTGGGAAATTTAGAGGCCAAGTCAACACCTGGAACTCGTGTTCCTCAAACCATTCCTGAACCATTTTTGTTTTGTGGCAGGGTTCATTATCCTGCTGAAAGAGGCCAATGCCATCAGGGAATACCGTTTCCATGAAAGGGTGTACATGGTCTGCAACAATGTTTAGGTAGGTGGTACGTGTCAAAGTAACATCCACATGAATGGCAGGACCCAAGGTTTCCCAGCAGAACATTGCCCAAAGCATCACTCTACCTCTGCAGTTTTGGAGATGCTCTGACCCAGTCATCTACCCATCACAATTGGGCCCTTGTCAAAGTCGCTCAAATCTTTACGCTTGCCCATCTGCTTCTAACACGTCAACTTTGAGGACAAAATGTTCACTTGCTGCCTAATATATCCCACCCACTGACAGGTGCCTTGATAACAACATTATCAGTGTTATTCACTTCACCTGTCAGTGGTCATAATGTTATGGCTGATCGTTATAAACACTTTTACTCATACATTTCATTACAACCTGGTTTGTGTACCAACATCACTAGAAGTACCAACATCACTAGAAAACACCTAAACGTGTGTCTCAAATTGTGTCACACTGGGTTAATGTCACTTTTTGTATTGCCGCTAAAGCAAATTTTACACATAAAGCAAATGTGTAGCTCTCACAGACGGGTTAGTGTGTATCTAGTAATATCTCCTTTGTGTACGTGTGCATTCCCTCACGTTGCCCCCCTATCCACATTTAGCATGGTAACTAATCCTGCCGGCTAGGGCATGACCGAGCAGTCACATGAGACCGAGGGAAATTTGAATTAAGCAGCGCTGCAGACAGATTCCCACTTCCGCCATGACACCCGTGCAGCCAAGCACACACACTGTCAGAAGGCCAGCAGGCCGTCGCTTCGGTGTCCTAACCAGTCAATCTAACCATTAACCAGTCAATCACGGGCTGAACTGCAACCTGAGAGCAACTGGGGATCCGTCTATGCTGCACACAGCTCCCTTAGGACAGCCCCCTGCTGCTGGAGACACCTCTCATGTCTCAGTTAAATGATTCTGCTCAAACACTGCTTTGACGCACAAGAACGTGATCTTTTGTATCCCAGATACAACTTGTAAATATGTGCATTTGAGATTCATTGCCCATTCTGTCATCAAGGAGTGTATCTTGAAAGTCAAGATGCACTCCTTGATTAAGTTATAGTGCCCAGAGAACACCAGATTTCTGTCCCAGCTCACTGTTTATGTTTGAAACAACAGTCATGAATGAATGTGGTTGTAGGGGGAGGGGTAGAGAGCGGTGTGAGCTGAGCGCTCTGAGCACTCACTCATGCACATGCTCTCGGAGGAATTGGAATGGAAATGAGGAGTGTCCCTTCAATAAAAAACAAAACAAAACAACAATCACAAACTAAAATCCCTAGAATCAACACAGTGCATTTGTATGTTCAGGGCTCTCCAACCTCTACGCAGGTTTCTATGTCCTGGTACTGGTTCATGATGGGCAGGATGGTCTCCATGCTGCTGTGCTCCACCAGGTCTGACTTGTTCCCCACCAGGATCAGCGGTACCCTGCAACAACAGCGTATGTATGATGACATGGCCCTCAGCTTCGCATTGTTGACACTCACAAATAGTCTGCCAATAATAGCTGAGCTAAGTACAGCTTATCCGACAAATGTATGCAGAACAAATTCATGGCATTTTAAAATAATGCAGGGCCTAAGTATCCTGATAAACCTGAGTGCCACCCTATTACTGCCAGAGTATGGTATGCAGTATATACAACATTAGCTCAATATATGTGATGCACCAGAGACACTTAATTTAAGTTATTAACACCTCCTATAGTAGTTTATCTACTGCTTATTAAGCATAGAAAAATAACAGGTATTTATATTTATGCACATGTGGACATTTAATCAGTAGACAGTGAAAGCTGCAAGTTACTGATACTTTCTAACCTACAGGTGATAACTCTACCAGGTCGTTTTTAGCGCATGTAAAACTGTTAGCCTTTGTTCTGAACACATTAGTACAGATTATCCTTCGTAAAATATACGGCACTGGCCAGTTACAATAATATTTTCAGTATTGAATGAGCTTTTGTACCATCTTTTTGAATCTGTCTGACTTTTTCTATGTGCCCGTTTGACTCTAATATGAAACCCTATAAAACAAGCTGCTGAAGACATCGGCTAGATCAGAAGCTGTAATATGTAACCATCTGGCTATTCAGCAACATTTTCTACCGGGCCAGACCTTCAAGCAAAACCAGGTTAGTAGCTGCAGTAGCAAGACACACTGTACCACGTAAACATCAATAGTGCCTAATAGGCCGACCTGCACAGTGTCACCAGCCAAGCTGTCCCTGACCAACGCGCGCACACACACACGCACCTGCTATCCTTGTCCGTCCTGTCGTTTATGAGGGGAATCCAATGGCTTGTCACCTAGAGCAGTGAGAAAGCACACCATCTCACAATACAGCCACGTGACAAATACGTTTTAAATCCATGACATGACGCTCCAACATATACTGGAGATTTAACTGTAACCACACAGAAAAAAAAACACACATACCTTCTCAATAGATTTCTTGTTGTTGACAGAATAAACTATGCAGATAACATTTGCCTGTGTAAAGTGAGGCAGAATTACTGGCCTGAAACTGTTAAGCAACCCTAGATGATATGAATATACGGTGATTGAGGTAGAAATATTATGTTGCTAACCTTGGATATTTCTTGATACAGCTGTTCGTCTGACTGTTCTGCCTCTGTAGAGCAAATTTATATAATATTTTAAAATTTGCATTAAAATCTTTTAATTTATTTGACATTGACTTGTTACTCCTATGCCATGAGAAGTTTAGTTAAGGGGGCTGGTTACCTGAGTAGTCCACTATGTGTGTGGGGACCCTCTCTGGAGTGACATCAGCTGGAATGGTGATCTCCTCAGCGCGAAGGGGAACCTAGAATGACACCATGTAAGCAAATACATGGTATGTAGGCTGCGTTCACTACAATGAACATTGCGTTCAATGAATGGAAACAGTGATAAACTGAACAACTAGTTTCAAGATGAGGACAACAAATGACAACAAATTGAAATAAAGTGTTATTCAGTTCAAATACCTGTTATGTTAACCAACTGAACGCTACCTGGTTTCCGTTGACTGAAAATGATCATACCCTCAATCATAGCTGTACATCTTTAAATTATTTGATTTTGTCTGAGAAACTCAGAAAATGCATTTTTCAAGCTACCTGCATGAAACAAACTGAACAACATCAGCAGTAGATGGAATTACTTTTGTTTGAATCAAAGTTGAAATGTTTCTTCCACATGCTGAATCATGAAATTTGCCGTTTATAAAACAGATACTACTAGGGCTGGGCGATATGACCCTAAACTTATATCACAATATTTTAACAATATTTCTTCAATACGATATACATATTGTATGTGTGTGTGTCTTGGTACTTTTATTAAAGTATTCTAAAACAAAAAACAATCAAAAATATGTATTTAGGAATAGCTCAAATAAAATATAAATAGCAATATAAAACATTCGGTTATTTTCATGATCAAAAACGTTTAAACATACTGGTGCAACTGTAAAAATTTTAATGGTTGCTGAAACTACCATCATGTATTGTAAAATCAGATTTATATAGTACATGGCTGTACACAACTTTTAAAGCCTCTATTGAATTTTTCAATGGGGCTAACTGACTGCTGACACCTACCTCATCAGGAAACTCCTCGCTGACCAGAGACATAATCAGCGATGTCTTCCCCACCTTGGCTGTAAGGACACAAGAGAAGATGGACTCAGCGCCATCACTTTGACTATAGATATGATTGATACAGATCTTTCCCATGGACATGAACAATTGACCTCTCATCCCACTGGAGAACATTCTGATGAATGTCATGTGACAGGACACAGCTCGGAGCAGCTGTAGACTGTTATGGACTGTAGCTAGAATGCTGGAAAGAATGTTATCAGCACTTCCAGCACTAGACTAAGGTCACAACACAAGGTATCTCTGCAGTGAAGCCAGTTAAGTTAGAAGGCCTACTCTCTACTCTGGTCTCCATTACAGACTTGTATTACCTTGTATTATTATTATAAATAATTGTATTACCAGCCTTATCTATGGCTAATTACTGTGTATCCCTCCATGGTGTGAGGCCACATCATTGCCATCAAGACATTATTACTAACAACTCGAACTAACTAGAACAGAAATGTTGTCAGTAACATAGCTACATGCAGTACCTAACACCAGAGGTAGGTAGATCTCTTGCAGTACCCCTCACTCTTGCACCATGTTCTACACAGCATGACTGCAAGTGGAATTTTTGTCGCGCTAATCAATGCCAGCTCACATTATTACAAATATAAGGGGTAGGAGAGAATGATATACGATATATTGCGGTCTTGCCTAGATTTGACTGTCACAATTTAAAATCACAGATTAGCATATTCGGCGAGACATAATATATAATTTGTGATCATTTTCTGTAGGAAGTCAGAAAAAGGAATAATAAAATAACACTACTGTGGAATATAGAATTAATCTGACCAACTAAAGTAGTTAAGTGGGGTAAAATGTAATGCTGTTCACTTTCTAAAGAATACAAATGCAGCAAAATATTGGTACAAATACCAATAGAGACAAATAAATTAGGCCAAAAAAATATAATACACCGCTACAATATTTGTAGTTCATAGCACCTAACTTCACGTTTCATAATGGTGCATTGATTACAATGCTAGCTTTAGCTGCTAGCATCCCTACTAGCAGCCTTTCAACTGCCTGAATATTTAAAGTACCTGACACTTACGTTCCCCTACGAGTAATATCCTCACGTCCTTTCTCATGCTTAGGCGTCTTTCTTTTATTTACAGAAGGGGTAGTTTACTCTTGTCATTTATTCCTCTGGATGCCGTCCTCCAGCAGTTGTCTCCTGCCAGGCCTGCGCACTGCACTTATGGCGCTGTCAAAACTCTCCGCGCCTTTGTAGGACAAAACGGACGGAGATCTTTCTTTGGTCCTTTAGGTATTATTTTTTCCTTCTTCTAACCGTGCGACTTGTACGGTTACCGGTGAAATATTTGAAGCAATGTCCTTTAGGGTAAACCTTTAATTCAATGACTTAATCACTCTTTTTACGACACTACATGTTACATGAACAGAGCACGCCTGACCTCCAATACCCGGCAACTACAGCAAACCGTAGACGACAAATTTACTTGGACATTGTAAATCGCGTTACACTGCTCTCTAGCGTTCAAATAAATGTATTTAAAAAAATAAAAAATAATTTAAAGGTTCAATGTCTTGCAATGTTTTTAGACTACAACACAGCGCCCAAAGAATCCAAGATGCCTGTTTCCCATAAACATTACTACATGAGTTATTATGAAGAAACATTTAATACAACGTCAATGTCCTCATTTGTTATATTTAAAAAAAAAATGCTTGATTTGGTCTGCCTATAAATTCATTTTCCTTGTGTACATTTATTTTAGACAGATAGTCATATACCATATAAAGCATAACTTTCAAAAATTTAAATACCAATAAAATCTGTCAAAACATGATCTTTATTGCCTGAGTCATTGGATGTCATTCACTAGCCATACCATAGAGTCTAAGAAGCATAAATCCAAAATAGTGGGGACAGTTAGTAGTTGGGGGGAATGGGAGGGGAGAGGGTGACAACAGGTCACTGTGGTTATATTATGGTCCAATCATACAATTTCCAAATGCAGAAGTCCTCTCGCTCAATGTCTCTGTTGTTACGCAACTCTGTAGTTCATCTTCTCCCTCTTAATTTGGCTTCAGCTGGAATAAGAAGCAAGCCTAAAACAGTAGCCATAACATGATGCATGCAAAAGTAACTTGCTGGATAACAAAAATACATACTGGCTATTCATTTGTTTGTACACTGTTAGCAGTATGTATGCTATTTATAGAATGGACTAATTGGACTAATGTACTGTAAGTATGGACTTATTAGTCCATAAATTCCTTAAAACTGCAGTCTATCATCTGACAGGCACATATTAAATAAGGCTTTTTGCCTACATATATGACCTACTTGTCACACACATGTAGCCTGTTAAAATGTCCTTTCACCTTATTGCTACAGCATATTGACCATGATGGCTGGATGAGACAACGAACTGCCCAATTTAGTCTTCCACGATGCATTTTAGAGTGCATGTCAAGTGGTATACTAATATACTATACATTTGTCTTACTGTTGTAGTCCTGAGGTGTCATGTGCAAGGAGATGACCTGCCTGAAGGCCTCCAGCCACTCTTTCTGCTCTCTCTCATTCTCACACATGAAGACAAACTGTCGTTCTGGGGTTTCCACCAAGAGGCCGCACTTCCACTTGTTTCCTCGGGCACACTGTGGAATACACTTCTTCACCGAGTAACCGCTGCTCTCTGTCCCAATGAAAGTGACTCCCAACTCCACAGCAGCCTGTACTCAGTGTGGTCACAGACGCATACGGTCAGAATATGACGGGAAGAGAGCATTGTCCTGTTACTATTACAGTGGGAAGAATAGCACAATGGTGTCAGAACATGTCATTCTCACCAGTGGGGCTTTGAAGTAAAGCAGTTTCCTGTCCTGGGAATCCAAGGTGAACCATCTCTTTTTGAATGTCTCCGTTTGCTGTAGAGAACAGGTGTCTATAACATCAGCTTGTACTATCTACTGTCATACTTGTGTAGACATATTATTATTATACTGCTATGCATATGTACTGTAAATTGTGATATATATACCTATAAGTATTTCTATATACCTGTTATATACACACAAATTGCTATACAGTCTATACTGCTATTTATTTAGTGTATATCTGCATTTCTTTATTGACATATTTATATTAATATGAGTATTGCTTATATCTGTATTAATACAATAATCAGAACAACTATATTTATGGTTATGCTATTGTAATTCAAGAAGCCATACACACATATTGGCCAGTGGGCTAACATAGTCAGCTATGTCTAATATTATGTATTGTGATTGACACGGCTGTGTGGTAAACGTTTAACTCACAACTGGGCCTGTCTTTTCCATGAAGCCCTCTTTGAGATAGCTTCTTGTTATCTTTGGTATCAACTGAGATGGAAACAAGAATGCATTAGCTGTAAAACAGAAACCAAACTTAAGTATTCTGCTCACAGGAGTGAGCACGAGACATTGTTGAATGCTGCATACTTCCTTGTCTGTTCCAGTTGGGTAAGCTGTTTTCAGGTAGGCATAGCGCACAGCACGAATGGCATTGTACCATGTAACTATCTCCTGGAAAGAAACAGTGAGCACCGGGGAACTTTTTGACACAACTTATTATTATTATCATGTTATTAGTCTATAGTCTATTCCTCATGGTTACATAATTCTACCTCAGCCTTCTCATGGTAAACGTAGAGGCTTCTGGTGTGGTTTTCATGCTGGTAGGTGAGTTGTAGCCCATGAGGATGTCCAATTTTATCAGGTTGAAACATCGCGTTCAAGTCTCTGATGGAGATCACGCTCTTGGGACCTTTAGATTCCTGAAACACCAAGATTATATTACAACCATTGTTACTTTACAGTGTACCGTTTACTGATTGGACACCATCATGAATGTAGCCCATAATTAATTATCTATTATGTAACTATGGGTTATAGCATCTATTACAATGCTACATGCTACACTGTTGTTTGATGCTTTAATGAAAGTATGTACGAACAGAAGTTCGAAAGAACCTACATCGTCCTTATTGTAGTAAGTCAGGGTAAATTCCCTCTCTGACAGGACAAACTTCCTCTTGAGAAACTGGGTGTTCTCCTTTCCTTTTTTCCACAACATCCCTTCACAGAAACCTATGATCAGCAAAACATATCCAGTCACATTTACTCCATTTAATGCAATTGTTATATGTATTAATGTAACTGTGATACGTGTTCATGGACTTAAACTTCCTTAAGTCTTTATTTCCTGGTTCTTAATCATGTTTAATGAGAATGTAAAACAGGTTTATCTTACTTGAGCAACTACATAGTCTATAATCATGTTTCTTCAAGAGAGTATAGGATTTTGACTTAAAGGAAGATATGGGTGTGAACTTCCAATGCACTACAGTAGACCATGTATCTTACAGACCGCAAATTACATACTGTAGTTTACGGTCTGTAGGACGCATACAGTAGCATACAGTCTGTAATCTACATACTAAATATGTATAAACTAGTAAGGTTTATTCGTGAATGACAAAGACATACTTCACCTGTGGTATAAGTGAGTGGCGGATACTTCATTTCTCCTGTGAATTCCATCCTCTCATATTTAGCTCGTATCCATTGCTCTCTCAAGACACTTATTAAAAAGTGTAAAGACAATCACACTTCAAGTCATATAATGGAAATTTAAATTTTTTTCCACAGAAGTTACTTTTACCCTTTAATGTAATCAATACCAAAGAAACACAAACCATACTGGACCAATGAAGGATTAGATTTGTAATCTAGCATTACATTTAGCCTATATTAATGTTTCTGTAGTTCTGCTTCTCTGCTATCTTCCTCTTGGCAAACAACATTAATACATAATGTGGTTGCTTGAAACAGAACTCACTCCGACTCAGTTACAAAGTTGCTACATACAGTAAGAGGTCACAAAGAACTTTATATACTGTAGAGCTCAGTCTTGCTGGTGGTGATATTCATGAAATAATACTTACGCACAGTCATGTTGTTGGGGCCGATAATAATAAGCAGGAACAGCTTTCTCATAGCGTGCTTTAGCCACGGCATTGCCATTGGATTTCATGAACTTCAGTACGAATCATACAAGACAACACAGAAATGTATAGAGGCATGGTCAGTTAATCAGCTTCAGGTCAGTTAATACTTCAGTCACTGAACGGCTGAGGTAACTTTCAAAGAAATATGCTTAAAAGCCCAGTGTGGCTTTGAAATAAAGCAGTTTCCTCTCCTGGGAATCCAAGGTGAACTATCTCTTTTTGAATGTCTGGTTGGTGTAAAGAACTGGTTTCTTTAACTGTCAATTGGCATACCTATGTGGACATATTATTATACTGCTATGCATAACCTATGTACTGTATTTTCTTATATTATATTCCTATACTGTAAATAGGCTACTATGAGTATTTCGATATAAGCCTAGCCATTATTGTCTCACACCCAAATTGCTGTACAGCTACAGTAGCCTATATACTGTCTGTATACCTCTGAAGTAACATTCAAAGAAACATGCTCAAAGCTGGCAAACTGGAATAGATAATGTACAATAGCAGTCATCACTTACTTCCACCATCTCACCCTCCCAGAAGTCCAGCTTTAATGATTTGACACGGCTGGACAGGTGGAGGTGGATACCCGAGCAGTTCAGACACACAAAGACACCCAATTGATAAGATGCCCAGTCTGGATCTAGGTGTGGAAAAGACGCGATTACTTTTCCCAGATGTGGAGGGAATATCAGTTTTGGCTATCATCATATGGAAAACACATACAGTGCTTGTTAAATAACCGCTAAATGTACGTATTATTTCCGGGTGTTGTGTAGTACACTGCAACGTGATTTAAGGATACAACTTTTATGAATGTCATTTCAAAAGGTATGCTACTTTTTCCACAGGGAAACGTAATACAGTAGCCCAAACTTGACTAGAGGCTATACGGTCGTACATATACGTTCGTACATATATTAAATTGCACGATTGCTTTTGGTCAATAGCAGCTGCACTACTCAAAAGAGGAATTCACAATCTTACCAGGCGCGGCACAATCACCACATAAATGGTTTTCCGGCAGTTTAACCAGTTCTAATAGAGTCCTTTTGTTTCGCTCTTTGCTTGCCATAGTGATGAAAGGAAAACTATATGCAAACTATTTTTATACATGACCACGTCCACGTCTGTCGCCTAGATTAGGTTATATGCTGTATCCATCTAAAACTGCTCGCGACAAACTACCTGTGATAAGACCTCCCACCGCTGTGGCAAGTTCAACTAGTGGGAAGAGACAAACAAGAAAATCACTAATACCCGCCTAACATGGGAAGTAATACATTTGGCAGTATAATTATAGCAAGTTATATCCGACCAAATTTGAGAAACATTTATTCAGCCAGTACAACTAACCCATTGTGACGGATGTGCAACAGTGCTAGAAATTAAGTGAGAAAATCTCTTGTGAAAAAGGTTTAAATCATTATGTATAGGGGTGAGAAACTTCATCTTGTATCAAAATCTGCCTGCTTTTAGTGGACTTTATTTGAACAGTACGAGATCCCAAGTACATAAGTACTTAGTATTGATTTTGACGATATCCAAACAGCCTTCATACACCCCCCCCAATTCTATATTACATGCAAGACATTTTACATTTTTACAAAATAATGAAATATATTTGCTCTACAAAAGCAGTTTCAGTTACTTGATAAAACACTTTGCAGAAATGCAAAGCAAAATAAAAAAATGGTTTTCATAAAACTAATTTACAACACTCAAATCTTGACTACTATGTCATGTTATATTATACAAATGCATATTGGGTAATAAAACATACTAAATTATTTGAAAGACCCAGAAAGAATGTTATACGTGGAAAATGATATTTTTCCCCATTACATTTGTACAACAAATCTGCAACATTTACAAAGCAAAACACACAAACTGTCTTGTGTTCTTGGTTATGGTGTTGCCTCCCATTTGGGGTAGGAAAAAAGTTCAGTTACTGATCCATCTCATCCATAACATTCAATTCATAGCGGTCAAGATTACAAAATGTCATCAGATTTTTCCATCCACAATGTCTCGCCGTTTTAGGATTAGTCCTTAGCTAGCTGCTGCAGAGTGCTCTTGGGGAGACCTATGTGGATTGAATCCAGGTAGTGCAGGAACCTGTAGGGGAAGAACAAGCTCTTTCGTTACCTCTGAAGTTTCAGCGGATGGGCAAACATTCTAAGGAACCACTAAGAACATGCGGGATATCAAGTAGGCCTTTTGCCATGCAGTGCAGTACAGTACACCGTCTGCTAGTTAAGCTGTGTCTCGTTTCCAAGAAGTGTGTAGGTAGATTCTTATATTCTGTCTAGATTAGATGATAGCAGTGTTGTCGTTTTGGGTTAGTATGTAAAATGTTGTTAGTAAAACGTATAGCTAAGCTAGCCTTGGTGACATAGCCAGTCAATATGGTTGCCAATGGCAATTGGTTAAAGGCTGATCCAACAGTATAAAAAACTAAAATAAAACCTAAGTCCTTACACCCCTTAGAATGCAACAACTAATTGTAAGTCGCTTTGAATTGGAGCGTGCGTCAAATGCCATAAATGTTAAATTTAAAAGTGTGAGGTCAATGCTCCACTTTAACATAATTAACCGAGTGCTGCTGTTAAATGAGCAAGTTATTACTTTCCTGAACATGGTCTCATGTGGGTACCAAGGCAAATAGAAGCATTCATTGTTTGAGTCAGCATGCAGGATTTACAACAGCCATGAGTCCACATCCTGCCCACAGAGCTAAACACACCTTGTTTGCAATGAAGTGCTGGTGGGTTGTATGTGGTTTCTCTGTTCTCACCTCCTTTTCACCTTGCCCTGTTCCTTGAGTTGCTCAGATCTGCAGATGGTGCGCAGGGTTGGTAGATAGTCCAGCGCTGCAGCTGGCCTGTTGCCCGGGGCACCCAGCGCTCCTTGTGAAAGCAGGTCCTCCATCACCTCCCTCCGCTGCTGGTGCAGTCTGAAAAACAGCAAGAGGTGTAAAGGTTCCCCCCCTTCATTGTGTTACAGAAGAGCCCAACATTTCTGCAGCAGTTTACCATTTAAGTTCGAAACAACTTTGCACAAAAGCATACATGGCTGTAGGGGGAGGCGTGGAGATTGGTTTGAGCCTACGGAGCTCTGTAGGGGAAGTCGTTTTTTTTTTTTTTACTAACAGAAGACGCCTTTTTTCCCCCCACTGTGTTTCAGCATAAATTTACATTTACAGCATTTAGCAGACGCTTTTATCCAAAGGGACTTACAATTACATTGTTCTAATACATGGAGCAGGCAGGGGTTAGGCATCTTGTTCAAGGATGCTTACAGGTAAGCCGACTCTGGGGCTCGAACCCACGACCTTCTGGCTGGGAGTCCAACACCCAGACCACTAGACTATCCTGCCACATAATAAACAAACAAATGACTACTGCTGTTGGGGAAGAACAGACTTACCCTGGCTGACAGAGGCTATTTGAAGTGAGGCTGAAATGATGTCGATGTGGAGCTACCGGAAGGGTGAGCTCCTCTGTCGCCTCCCTCCCCAGCTCGCCTTCCAGCGTCTGGGCCTTTGCCCAAGCCTCCGCCACGCCCTTCCGGCACCGCTGAAAGCTCAGAGACTCCACGGCAGCCTGGATCTCCAACGCACGCTCTCGCTCCGCCCAGGTGGCTCTGGCAGGCTCCACCCTGGGCTCGTCCACCATGCCATCCTTCAGGTGTGCGGAGTCTGGAAAGAACACAGTCCGGTGTGTGTTGCCCAAGGCGGGCGAGGAGCAGAGGTGTGTGTGAGAGTCTAGGTAGGACATGTGGTCCAGGAAGTCGGCTATAGAGTCTAGGCAGCGGGCCACAGGGGCACTCTTGAGTCTCTGCTGCGGGGTTAGGGGCTCTCTCTTCAGTCTCCCCGGGGCCGTGGTAGGTTCTGTCCCCACTCTGTAAGCTGGGGACTCCCTGCCCCTCGCTGCCCCCTTCTCCCCCGAGGCCCGAGGAACACTTTGCGGCTTACAGAGAGAGAGAAAGTCGTCTTCCGAGTCAGAGTCAGAGCGGAACGGGTCCTGATCAGGCAGACAGTGCCGTTTCTTGAGCCGCCTCATCCTGCCGGACACTTTGACGGGGCTCCCATCGTCCGAATCCGCCGCGGACACCCGCACCCCCGGCAGAGAGGTGACACCGGAGGGCAGGGCGGAGGGCAGCTCTTTTGGAGCGGTGTGCGGCTGCCCGTGAGCCCGTGAGACGGGCAGCTCAGTGACAGGTAGGGGCAGGAGGGCCTCCATGTTAGAGTAGAGCAGGGCCACTCCTCTACGCCGGCTGTCCGTCAGTACCTGCCACCACACTGCCTGCTTCTCTGGACCCTGTGGAGGCAACACAACACAACATCACCCACGCTCTTATTGTGACGGTAGCTTTCATAATGCTCCAAGCGCGTCGGACTGAACTCGACTCCTTGCATTTTCATGTTTCCCTTAAAAAGTATAAGTTTACCACTAGTTTTTACAGTAAGACTGTGTTCCGTCATGGTCTGTATACCGTTGAGGCATACATTTAGAAAGAGTCACGGAAAAATTAAATCATTGTCACATTCACAACATTGAAATTGTATTGTAGCCTTACTATGAATAAGGTTTTCCCCTTTATTCTAGAGCTCGGCTTTCAGTGCTTTGGTTCCTACTATTGTGTAGAGTGAGGCCCACCTTGAATAGTGCCTGCATGTCCCCTTCAGGTTCGCAATTCAGCAATCCCAGCATGCTCTCAGTGCAGCCAGTGTCACAGGCAGGGACTGTCACTGCACACTCGGACGTGTCTTTTGTTTCGGCAGGAGTCTCTGGTTTCACTTCAGCATTAGTGGCTGGTAAAGCGGCAGACATGCATGTAATTAAAATACACATCATCTTGTAATTTAGTACATTTAGAGCTAAATATTCAGAAGGTTAAGATCTATACAAATAACTATTTTCCTCACCACTGTTGTCTGAGAGTAGCAAAGGTTTGGTTATCTGGCGTCCCCCGGTGCTGCGAGTCCAGAACTGCAGCTGCAGCAGGCTCTGTCTGATGTCACAGCTGTTGTGACTGAGGAGAGAGCTGATATCCTGGGAGTCGGTCCTTATGTCCTCGGTCAGACACAACAACTGCAGGTAACTGCTCACATTTAACTGAATAAGGGAAATATGGAGAGATTGAGAATTAATGACCACATGCTTAAAAAAAGCCTTAGGATATATACTATACTAAAAAAAATATTTTAAAAACTCACAATTGATGGTGTTTGGAAATGGAACTCTTCAAAGTTGCCATCGAACATAGTACTGAAAGTTGGATCTAAAAAGAATGGGCATCAGTTGATGTAAATTCAAAATACAGAAACAGGTATACAAACATTAGGAGTAACACAAACAGATACAATATGATCTTTTTGAAAGGAGTGACATTAAATATTAATTAATTGAGCTACAAATGGTAATAGTCAAGTCATAAAACCAAGACATGCCACATTGGCAAATCCAAAGAGGCTTATAGGCGACATCAAAAATACCAGTTTTTTTTTTTTTTTAATACCATGTCATACTGACCGCTGGTGGTGAGAATAACCGGTCTCTTGGTGGTGGTCATGAAGGTCTTGATGGCAGCCAGGAACCCACAGTCATCGTCAAAAATGACGTCGACTTCCTCAAACAGGATGAGAGAAGTGGCGGTCTTTTTGATCTGCTCTTCACAAAGGCTTTCTTTGGGGCTGATGGTGACTGGTGTGGTTTTAAGTGCACACTCTTTAGAAATGCTGGAAACCTCCTTTGTCCCTTTTACCATTTTCTTGGGAACCACTGAGGAGGAAAGGGAAAATTGTGCCGGGGCTTTTTACTACTACTACTACACGTCATCAACAAACCACTGAGATCAGAGTCTCACCACTCATGTGAATCAGAATTTATTGCCAAGTAAGTTTGCACATACAAGGAATATATCACTGTGTAGTTGATGCAGTAGTTAAGTTATAAGGGAAAAGACAATAGAGGAGGATGTTATAAGAGTACAATCCTAAAAAATAGAATAAAATACAGGGTATACAGTATGTCGCTATATGGGGTAGCGACAGACTGGTGATGCTAGAGTATAATAAACAAAATATACAGTATACAGTTTGGATGGGATGATGTAGGTGAACATTAATATTGTGTATAGAGAGGTGCTGGTTGCTGATACCAGATAACACAGTTGTCCAGGTCCAGTGAGGTGGAAGGGACCAGAGACAGCCTTGAGTGGGCCAATACTCAAGGGTGGGAGGGGCATTAAGGCCAAAGCTATGTTTTTGTAATACTGGTCTCAACCTTAAGGGCGATACTGGACACAAAATACATAGGGTAACTTTAACAATGCATCACCCCTTCTATGACTATGAAAATCTAGCTAGAGAGGTTTCTAATACGGTAGTGTCATTTATTTATGAGATGAATAGCACATCAGCATGCACCATACACAAGATGCATCACGAACACTACTTAATTCTTACCAGTAATGTGATTAAATTGTTCTGTACAATGACCTGTTAGTTCTGTAATATCTTTTACCTGTGCGTTGAGTCTTACTAGCCACATCCTTGTTAGGGGGCAATCCCATTTTGAAGAAGTTAGCCAAGGAGGTTGGAGCCAGACTGCCTCTCTTGGCGTGTTTCGGGGACTGGGGGTGTTTCCTGGGGGAGGAGACCACCCTGCGAGGAGAGTTCACCTTCCCTGTAGTGCAAGGAAGGAAAAAATAAATACAGAACTTAAAACCTATATTTAATACTGCTGTCTATGTTAGAACTGTGTCTCTCTAACAGAATATTTAATACTGCCGTCTACGTTAGAATACAATGTTCGTACTGGGGGAGGACCCGGGTCTGGAGGATCCAGCGCTGCTGTAGCTGTTGAAGTAGGTGGGCTTGAGGGCATTGGCCCCCTGGATGTCCACCTGGTGGGACTGGGTGGCCTCCTTCAGCTGCGACAGAATGAGACGTCCGCTCCGCTGGGACGAAGCGTTCACCTCAAACACCTGGGCGAGATAAGGCTTTAATTAACTCACTAAGAACATGACAATAGCACCAGTAACGTGTGGAACTTGATGAGTCATTGAGTCACAGACAGATTTCTCCCTTATCAAACTGCAACGAAAACACATTGCATTGTATAATTCATATCCTAAAGAATAGCTTTGATTGGCGCCTTCAGGCTAAGATCTGTGAAGGCCCATCTATGTGTTTGCACACTGTAAGGTTTATTTTCTAGCAGCCAACAAGGAGTACTGGCAGTTAACTAAAATGGAAGCAATCAATTGAACACATTGGAACAGAGATTGACATTTGAAAGGGACAACATTGAAATCTTCTGTTAATTTTAGTTTTTCTAATCTGTGCTATTAATTTAGACCATAAAATGGCAGTAAAATAAGGCAATAAAAATGTACCAAACAGGCATCATAAACTACGTTTATCCAGCAGTCTAACTTTTCATTTAATTTTGGTCACATTATGAAATGGCACACAACATCAGTTACGGAATTATTCAATGAACTGATTATTTGTTGCACCTCTGGTCTGAAGACAGAACCCCTCTACAGTAGGACGTACCTTGAAGCCCAGTTCCTGAGCACAGGCATATACTGCGGCGGTCTTGCCAACACCAGTAGGTCCAGTGATAAGCAGCGTGTTGCACAGGAAGTCCTCTCCATCTTGAGTGTCCTCCCCACAGTCCCAGTCTGAGTCTGCACACAGAGAAGTGGCTGTCATACAATCATGCCACAACAGAAGGCCCAACAACAACTTGCACTAAGAAAGGCCGTTGCGATTTCCTATCGTCCACTCACTATTGCTGCCTTCCTCCTGTTTCTTCTCTTTCTGACGTTTCCTCTCTTCTCGGTCAGTGCGGAGTTTCCATTCCTTCAGCCAACTGCCAAAAAATTAAACGTAAGTGCATGTATCAGACCAAGGGTTCTCCCAAAAGCAATGCAATTCCTAGTGAGTCAACTCTAGGTTATAGGAGCTATTCATCTTTAAAAAAAAAAAAAAAAAGATCGGCAAGACCCATTTCACTGACAATATTCAGCAAATATTGGGGTTAGGGTTTTAGCTAGGTAAAGCAATTTAGCATATTGTGGGGCCGTTTTGTTGCTCTGCAGTCTGCGTAGTTTTCATAGTAGTAATAATAATAAAAATAATAAAACGTCTCTGTTGCCTGTAGTGACTTGTCTCCTTAAAATGCTATTGTTTCGGTTCAAAAGCTTATAAAAATAATAGTTCTGGGTTATTTACCTTGCTGGTGGTGCATCCCGTCACACAGCAGCTTTTAGACATGTTTCAGTTTTTTTGTTAGCAGACGAAAGTGACAAGGATGCACCTTCACCAATACAAAGTCAATGGAGAGTGAGAGTATGACACGTTGCACACGGTACAACTTCCTGTAATTGGTCCTAAAGTCCAAACCATCCAAAAAAGTGTTTTCATACTGCAAGCAAACTGAGACCACCTCTTTTGGTCTGGACCGAGGCACCTTTCAACATGCTATTTGAATTGGACTACACACTTCCGCGAATACATCAGCAATCGCTGATTGAAGCAGTGACGGTTTTTGATTTTGGACCCATCGCCCAACCCTAGCAATCACCTATATTTTAAATGGAACGTAAAATAAGATGTAATTAGGAGCAGACAGTGTCTTACCTGTGAAGCCTCCTGACAGAAGAAGTGTTGCCGATGACATCACTGGGGTGCTGTGGTTGATACTTCTCTGTCCATAAGACGTCCTCCATCACTATGTCTGAGAAACAAACAGAACATTTTCTAAGCAGTGAAAGGCAAAATTCCCATTGTGTATGAATTCAACACAATGCTTAATGCTCCAGCAGTTACATGAATATATTTTGGGGTATTTTGGAAGCTCTGTTGCTTTGCTTGCCCACCTCCAGAGTCACGTTCAGTTAGCTGAGGAATAGCTCTTAAAAGGGTTTTAGTACAAATATGTGGGGAGTATTGCTTAAAGCTACAATGGTATACATTTACACTGCTCAGTTGCATTACAGTGCCCCTAGAAGCGTACATTTCTGCCTCAACTCACTGTATATATTTTGAAACAACTGTCCACATAGGCATGTCCACATAGAGATGAGTTGCAGCCACCCAGCAGCACAGTTGTGTTACTACTGGCAGTACTAAGCGGTTTTCAGAATCCCCTTACCTTCATACTCAGTCTTTCCTCCCAGAGGGGAGTTGTCCATCACCAACACCGAGTCATCTTGGGAGGACAGAGGAGTCGCCTCCACGGCGCGCTTGGCTTTCTCCTCCTCCTCTTCCAGCTTGCGTCTCTGTGAGCGGCTCATGCGGCCCCTCCTCTTGGTGGGTTCAGGGGAGGTGGTAGTCTCCTTCTCAGAATGGCTGGACCTACGCTTCTTAGCCACTTTCCCTGTCATGTCCTCTTCATCCGTCCTCTTCCTCTTGCCAGCCACCAGTTTGGCTGACACCAGCATGCTGGCGGCTTTGGTCCCAGCCTCTGTTTCTAAACATTCAGGTAGAGGATTGATTAAAAGCCTGGATGACAGACATCTTTTATCAGTGTTGAATGATTTGTAAATTTGCCTTGAATTTATGTAAAATGCTACAATATAGTAAGCCATCTATGCCCATGTCTTGTTTTAGTGAGCTACAGTTATAGTGCATGTACTGTGTATGCCATATATTCTTGGGAGTCAGACCTGATGTGGTACTTTGCTGCAGGAAGTCTGCACGTCTCCTCAAGAAGCGAGTTATGAATCTCTGAACGGGGAAGGCAGGGTTGGAGACACTGACCTCCTTCACGAGGAGGTTGCGAACACCCTCCGAGAGCGCTTTCCTAGAGCCAGAACCCTGAGGAGTGCCAGACACTTTAGCACTTTAACTGAGCAATACTGCCTAAAGCTTAAGTATACGGCATGTCAACCTACCCTGTGACAAAAGGCTTGAGCGGCCGGCTCCGTCTTACAACATAAAGAGCCCTCGAGAGACGCAAGGGGGTTGGCTGATGGCCCACAAAAGTGTTTGACTTGACATAAGAATGCAGATTCAGGCCATGGTAGATTCCACAGAGGACAATCTGTCAAGATACAGATGTGCACTGAAATATTGACATTTATTCCATACACAGTTTTGATAATCAACAAAACACGGATACAGCTGAGTGCACTGCTGTATCCCCCTCACCCCCGCTCGAACGCCCTACCTTGTGGAATTTGAAGAATGTGCACAACAGGTTGGAAGGAGGAGCAGGAGACGGCATAGGCCTCCTTGGTGGCCGTGGTCCTGGCAATCTGCTTCTTGAAGGACTCGGGCAGACCGCTCTTGAGGAACTCCCTGCGCGCTCTGAACTGCTCGTCCTCCTGAGAGTTCTCGGAGCCCTCGCGGCTGCTCTCGTCAAAGACGGACATCATTGATGTCCTCTGTGCTTTTTTCTCCAACACGGGTGCCACTTTGCAGGCTATGGAATACAACAAGCGTCTTAGTGGTCTTATTTTTCAGGAGAATACAATTAAATGTTTCCCTTTTACGACGCCATTAGAAACTAGAGCTACCTGCGGAAGTCTTGGTGTCTTTGCTAGCAGTAGTTTTTCCCAGCACATCGTTTAGACTGCGTAGCCCTTTCTGGGATTTACCCTCTGCTGCCAGCTGAGCAGCACCCTGGTCCCCCTCCAGACAAATGATTGAATCCTGACAAAGCAAACGTTAGCTAAACAGCGGAAATGTAAAATAATTAATAAAGTTTACTCCCACATGAGAAGTGTTGGAAATAAATAACTGAGTGGCAACCCTGAATGTCCTAGCACCCTAGTTAATCCACCAGGTACACCCATGACTCAAGATAAATAATGGTCTGCACATCATAACTTCTAACTTGAATATTCACGTTTGAAGTGACCCATAATTACCATTTGTCGTTAAATGAGAGTGGCAAAAAAGGCAGAGGGGACACATACAGCATAACCTTGTCTAATAGAAGGGACAGCTTTACAAAACTCAGTTTCTCAAATGCTGGCGATTAGCCTAGACTGTACCTCATCTTCACAGTAGCTTGTCATGATTGAAGCCTGAGAGCGTGAGGACCGTCGTACGCTGCCCTTATCTTCAGCAGAATCTTTTTTACTCTGCTGGATCACTTTAGCTTTCTCCACCAACTTCTGGGCTTGTTTCCTTCTCGTGGATGCACGTAATGACTGAAAGGAAGAGAATTTCATCAACCTTTTTAGATATGGTTTTCAGGCCACGCCAACAGTAAATTATGCATTTAAAAAATAAGCCTTTTAATCTTCTACTTACCTTGGTAGCCAATGGACTGAGTATTTCAAACTCACTTCCATCCTCTGATATGGACACATTTCGATTAACTCGAGTAAATTTAATTCTGAAAGAGACAACGCATTTAACATCGATAAATAATAATGAAAAGATCCTAGATGCACTTTACAGAATATGGATACTATTAAGCATAACAACATGCACTACCTGATGGGACTCTCTTTCTTGTCAGCTGGACAAATCAACTCTGACTTGAACACAGCACGTTTGGATTTGCGTGTCTTTGGGGTCCGGAGAGGGCTATCCCTGGACAATGTAGCATCCTTGGATGTCTCCTGGCTCTGGGTCTTCTGAACCGAACCGACTGCTATGGCCTTAGGGGATTGTCTGAGCACAGCCTCTCTTTTGGACCTTCTGACAGTTGGGATAGCGGTAGCTGATGTGGTGCTGGGCTCCTCTGTTCCAACTTCAGCTTCATTATTCAAACAAACTGGTTGGTCCTTAGAGGCAGCCGCAGGTGGAGGATGGACGACCTCCTCTTCTTGTTTTGGGGATTTCTTCTTGCCTTTCCTTGACAGTTTATTTTTCGCACCCCTCTTTTCTGGCATGCAAACGCCAGGTTGCTCCATAGAAACAATTACAACATCATCTTCGAAGGTCTTGTCCCCAGTCTCCGAGGTCTTTTCTGCCGGTGCCTTCTGCTTGGCCTGAGCCTTAGTAGGTTTGGTTCTGAGCCCATCCAGGCTCGGCTGCTTGAAGGCAGCCATGAATTGTTTCCTCTCTGCCCGATTACATTTGGGTATGGATTCACTCTCGACCACAGCGAGCTCCAGGTCTTGTTCTTGGAGAACCACATTGGACTTCCACTTCATAGATGCAAAGGGGAGTTCCTGTTTTTGCTGCAAGTGAGGAGGCGATGCCACTTCCGCAGGGCTTGCTACCCCTTTCCTTTTGGTGAATATAGAGGCCACATTGCTTATAGGCTTAACTTCCTCTTTTCTGGGTGAGACGGCGTGCACCTCAGCCTGGATAGTGAGGGTTCTCGGGGAGACTTGCTGGTGACGCAGCTCGCTGGGAGACAACCTTTCATCACCTTTAGGGATATCTACGTGGTCAGGCTCCATGTCCCCTGCCTCTGATCTAACACGACTCCCTTCTGCTCCATCCTCATCCTCATCCTCTCCCAGGCTCTGACTCTGTAGGAAATCCTCGAAGGAGATGGTGATTGTGCTGTTGTTCACCTGAGATGCCTCGTCCAGATTGACCTCCATGCTCACATCACACAAGGACTGCTCTATCTCTTTCAGCTCTGGGTCTGACTGCTTCGTCTCCTGTGGTTGCCGTTTCCTTGGGTTTCTAGTGGCAGGTTTGGTCCGCTTTACCTTACCTTTTAAAGGTGCTATAGGAGACACACCGCTGCAGTCCATTTCTGGCTTAGTCTTCCCATGACCTCTACTTTCTTCACACTGTTCATCTTTTTTGTCCTCCTGAAGGCTGGCAGTATCTGTGCTATTCTCCATACCAGCATCAGCACTAAGTTTCATCAGCAGAGCTGCTGTATCGCTGCCCAGGATGCCACAGCTGCTGACTGACTCTCTCACAGAGCCTCTGCCATTATCCAGCTCCTCCACAACAACAGCGTTACCCTCCTTTGTAGAGGCCCCAGGCTCAGGTTTCTGAAGCCTCCTGGCTGCTTTGCTAAGTCTTCCCTGTCTCTGGGAGGGCTTGCCAAGAAGCTTCAATGCTCCTTCTGGTGTGGTGCGTTTTTCTCCGGACAGTCTCAGACCGTTCTCCTTGGCCTGCTCTGGTGTGCTGGTTTTCTCTGTGGACAATCCAGGATTCCTACTGAAGTAGTCCATGATGTTGTTAGGACGGGGTGGAGAGAAAGGCTTTTCCACAGACTTGGGCAAAGGGGCAAAGTAGTTTGTGATTGTCTTGACCACAGGGCTGTCACCATCTTTGCGCGATTTCTTACAAGGCTGAAAGAATTGCAGCAGGTTTTGTCAAATTATATATATACATACATATACATATATACACACACACATATATATAAATAAACATAGTGTGTGCAGATTACACAAACCAATGTGAGTGATTGCTACATAGAGTTAACAACATAGTACCTGAGCCTCAAAGTCTTCAATTACAGATGCCATTGCCACAACGCCAGCCATAATTCTGTTACACCTAAAGGAAGAAGCACATTGTCACGAAAAACAACAACAGTCACATAATGGATAAGACATGTCAAAACATAATGGCCTAATATCAGCACAAAACCATTCTTACCCACAACATTCATAGATTTGCCATCAACAGTTTCACAACAACGCCATGCAGGCCGAATATTTTCACGGCAATCATCTTTTCGTGCCGAGCAAAGCTAAGATGACTAACGTTACCATTTTAACGTGAACGTAGCTGTTGATAAAATCACCATGTCATGGGTGGTACAGCCAGCTCTACCGACAAATAATAGCAATCCACCCCGCGTTAGACAACCACGAAACGATATCAAATGAATACTTGCCAAATTGGAAAGTTTCACCTTCAGAGAACGTCTTGTAGCCTTCTTATGCACATCGACGAATATGCACGTAAACAAAGGCAATGCTCATTGTGTAAACCCTGTAATTCCGCTGAAAAACGAAGACCTAGCATAACGTTAATTCTACGAGATGCTAGTCTCAAGGCACGCTAAATTGCTCATCCTTGCCACTAAAACCAACAGTAAAAAAGTGCTACAAACATTTTACACGTGCGAACGCCCGGTAGCACAAGTTAAGAAAAAATACTTCACAGTGTTATATTCCAAATGCCAAATGTCTGAAAAATAACGTTCGTAAAGTACATGTTGATACGGTTGATGCAATGGATTTATTCTTCTTCGAAAACGCGCCAGATCAGTGTGTACAAAAAGCGCCAAATATACGTAACCTTTGACTCTACTAGTTTCACCAATCAGAGGCAGAAACGCTGTGTCTACGTCATATTTTGGCTTCGCTTGGCCAAAACAAAGATGGCTCTAATATAAAGAAAGTTGAGGAAAGCTACAGTGATATCTATCCCCCCCACTAACGTTAGATGTGTGAAGTAGTAGTAGTAGTAGTAGTAGTAGTAGCAGCTTCTTATGGAAAGCCATTTATTCGATATCCTCAGACGTCAATTTTCTCCACTAACGTTAGTTACTTATTTTCAGCAACTAGTAAACTAGTGACCTACAATTTTCTGTAGTAGTTAACGAGTGAGAGCCTAAATGCTCACTAGTTACCTAGTTAAAGCCTTTAGGACCTTACTAGTTAACTAGTGAGTGAGGCACAAAATGTTTACTAGTAAAACTAGTGATATCGAATAAATGCTCAAGGCGTTCCATAGACGCGACCATAATCTATACTATATAGACTAAGAGCGTGTACTCTCGTCACATAGTGCCGTAGTCACGTCTGGCCCCGCGAGAGGCTGGGCAGGATATTGACCGTTGCCAAGCAACACCAAAGCATGCAAGGTTTCTCAATGCGTCGCTGTCGTTTAGAAAAGACGCACGTTTGCTTCTCTAAACGGTAGGATATATTTGTATCCTACTATATATATATAATAGCGTTTGTGTTAAAAATTAAGCATATTATAGTTTTAGGTAATCAATTTGAAATGCATGTACAATCCTTGATTTCGAGGTAGCAGCTTTGAAACTGTGAAACATGTTATTTTAGTATCTAATGCATAGCCTATAAAAGAGGGTACAGCTGTTTGGTGTTATAGCCTAATAATGAAACTGATAACATGACCCTTAGTTGGCTGTTAGGAATTGACAAATTAATGGATGTTATAAGAGCGTTGGTTTTATATCTCAACTCAAACCAACGGTGTATATTGAGGATATTGAGGATTTCGACCTATGTCACTGTTACCATAACGGCAGTGTATACACCGCCTGGGGGTACAGTAGGCCTACAGATAAAATAATAAGCCAGTGCTATGATGAAGCATCAGCCAAGTCACCATGATGTGACTAAGGGCCTCTGTAGACAAGGTTCTAACGTTTAACCTTCTTGGTTTGACCTGTCCTTACAATTTTAGATGGAGCCGAGCACCAAGGATGAAAAGCAACCTGGCAGCGACTCTGCATCCCATGCCAGTGCTTTGGGCAGCAGCATAAATGACGACTTTGCAGAATGGTAAGACTTTAGCTAGCGTTCATATTCGTTAATTGAACAGATAAATACTCTGTCAAAATGTGAGCTATATAATTACAATATTTAACGATGACAAAGTTAATTAATGATGTCTTCTACAACAGTGTCAGACCAAAGACCACTGTATTGAATGATACGGTTTTGTGGAAAGCTGTACAGGATTCAAATAAGAATGAGGGTGAAGTTAAATACAAAGACGCTTGCAAGCTGCACATGGCATTTAAAGGTAAGAATTATATAGGTTGACTTGAGAAAGGGTAGATACATTTCCATTTGAACTTGGTCTGAATATGATATTTACTGTATCCACAGAAATCCAGACGATTGACTTTTTATTAGAGTTCACATCCCTAACTACGCTACATCTGTTCAGTAATCGAATAAGTAATATTTCAGGGCTGGATCATCTTGTTAATCTGACATGTCTAGGTAAGATAAAGTTTGAAATAAGCTTTTTGTTTACTTCATAATTACTGTGTCACAGTGTAACCAGAAATATTTTCTTGCAGATCTGTCGTTTAACAACATCATGAGAATTGAGGGTCTCAATTCTCTGGAGAAGCTCGAATTCCTCCTTCTGTCCAACAATAACATTAGTGTTGTTGAGAACATGGACGCTCTTCACAATCTAGAGATATTCAACATCCAAGACAACCGTCTAGACAACTTAGAACAAGTACAATTATCTCTTTGTACACACAACTGTCTGTTTAAATGCTTTTATTTATACTATAAAGGGTTATCATGTTAATACTGTATACAATGCATTGCCTTGTGGTACATTAGGTGGTGTGACTTGATCGAAACCATTTTTCCCCAGCTGAGCTATCTCGGAAAATTCAAGAATCTGCAATACTTTCACTTGTCTGGGAACCCTCTATGTGAAGAGGAGGACTACATTTTATTCATTGTGGCCCTCTTACCACACTTGGAAAACCTCAACAGCAAGCCCATTGATGAGCAGACTGTAAGTAGCAATAGTGGTAACCATTAACTAACTCAAGTCACAGAATTTGTAACAAAAAGACGATGTGAAAATCTGAATTATCAATCAATGATTTTTCAGGGAATATGAATGCTGAAAAGTGCTCTTTTGAGAAGTCTGTGACGTTTCAAGCACATTGACCACGTTTCCTACCATATCACAATATTTTAACTTTACAAACTGTACATTCTGCAGTGCACTGATTTTTTATGATTCTGTGTTTAATTGAGGTTTTTACATATACTTTGCTTAATATTGTTTGATATTGCTGAAATTGTAAGCATGTGTCTCGATTCAGAAACAGCTGGCACATTCCAAATACCAGCATAGAATTGAGGCACTGACGGAAGACACGATGGAAGAAATATCTAGTACACTAAAACTATCAGAGCCACACAAGGTAATGATGCAGCCAGGTAAAGGGTCTATTCAGGTTCAATTTGTTGTATTTACAGTTTCTCTCTCTTATTTTTTCCAGGAACCAGAGGAGGAAGGATTGATTACCCTGTTTGACAGCGTCTTCACAGACTATCCAGATATAGGGGAATTGAACGAGTTGCCTGGAGTGTCTGAGTTACTTCAGATATATCCTTTGTTGTTTTGGTTTTCATACATGAAATTGCACTATTGATAACATTGTACAGTATATAGCTTTTTTATATGAAGTAATGTGTATGTTGACATATTGTTTGCTGATTGGTCTAAGGTTTTATGATCACGGTACCTTTTAACCATTCTTGCATGGAAATACAGGAGGAAGAATACAGAGTATGACTTTAAACTAGTTTTTTTTTTAATGGGTTCAGTGGGTTTTGATTGTGCAAGTAACAAATGACTCAAAAGTACCCTCATCTTTACAACCATATTCAAAAATCTTTATCTATATATTATAAACCTTTCCTTGACTATGCCTACATTTAGGACACAGCTGCAGGAGGTGTCTGAGGAAATAATTAAAATCTGCAGGGTCGAGCACCAGAGGAGACAATCCAGAATGCAAAACTTCCTTCATGATCTAAAAGAGTTCCTGGAAGACGAGCGCCAGAGGGGAGTACAGATGATACAAGATTTTGAGCACAATACAGCAAAGGTGAATTTGCCGGCAGTGGGCGTGACTCACCTTATCCCTTATCCATGTATTTGCAGTTTGTCTGAATATAAACCAATGTTTAATTGTCAGCCTTTTCAGTATTTCACTTCAATGATGAAGTGAGCTACACTAAATACTAGGTCCTTATGGCATTAAGGCAAAATCAAGCTTGGTTCCAACTAAATTTTTCTAAATTTCAAATAGCCAATGGCTTATTACTCTGAATGAATGTGTCCAAAGCAGGTTTAGTATAAAATTGCGGACAATTTTTAAACACCATAATGTATTCATAATCGTAATAGTATAAAACTCCCTCCAAGTTTAGGAATCATTTGTTTGGTTTAGTTTGGTTTAGATAGTTTGGTGATGAAAATGTAAAAATGCGAAAAGCCACCCCTCTTGACCTTGAGCTTTCCTGACATTTTGACTATTGTGGAAAAATATTTAAAATGCTTGTTCTCTTCCACCAAATGTTGAATTGACACTAAATTTCATTCACAACACTATAAAACAGGCTAGTGTCATGAATAACATGCTGTGAATTAGTAAATATCCCAGTGGGTGTAGCTTCATATGTTAATATTTATATCTTTTGACCTGTTCGACACAGATAACATTTGTTGCTTATACAGTATTGAGGGATATGATTCTAGTTTATTCGCATTGAATGCTGAAGTTGCGTATTCAGATATATAATCTTTCTGAGTGGTATTCTAGTTTTATAATACATACATTTGAACATATAAGAAATCGTATAGCATGTCATTGTGATCAGTATATTATCTCT
>JAOEHI010003563.1:0-10676 GCA_025447815.1 Percopsis transmontana
CCTGTATATATATGCAATCACAGAGTTCCATAAACTGGAAACTTAAAGCCCCTGTACACCCACGTTGCGTTATTTTAGCTGATGCCCAGGGACTACAATTGAGAAGTATCTTTGTAGCTATAATCTGACATCAAGAAAATTAATTAGACTTTTCTCAGGGCTGTCTGGGCATGTAAAAATCTTACTTGATTGACATCTCCCTGTCTGTTTGTTTTCTATGTTCTGCTGCACCTGTTGGAGCAGTACAACTGACACCTTTCTTTATGATTGGTTCTTCAACCTGAGAAGAGGTCTAATAATATACTAAATAACTCTAAATGCCTGTGTGGGTGGACAGGGCCTTTAAAAGTCCCTTCAGCATCTGTAGTCAGATGTAAGCAGTGTCCTTCAACGAGTCAGTCCGTCACTTCAGCACGCTGCTGCTTTAAGTCTTTTCTCTGACCAGTCCAAATAAACAGCCTTTCTCTTGTCACTTCAGAACTCTCTTGGGAACATCATGTCCTTGGGGCCCGGGCTGCCGCAGGTGTCCAGGGGACTATGGGAGGTTGGACTGTGTGAGTGTCCAGGGAAGAAGGAGGGGATGTAGGGTATGGCCGCCAGCAGCAGCGGGCTGCCCTGGGGGCTGTCATCGCAGGGCAGGGGGATGATGACGTCGTCCTGGTCCCAGACATGGAAGGCGTTGGTGTGGGAGTGTGGGATCAGTGGAGGAGGGTGGCTGGGCGTGATGGCCCGCAGGTTGTTCTGCCTGTCTTTGTCCTCATCGCTGGGGGGACCCAGCAAGCAGTCTACACAGAAGGCATGAAAAAGAGGTTAAGTTATGAACCTATCACATTGCCATCAGTAACATGGATGATGTTAGCGGTTTAGGTTGTGTTTGATGACGAGTCTAAGATTCACTCTATAGCCACTATAGTGTCCTTGCACTGGTTGCACTGGTCAAACTAACTGTGTTCCGAAACCATAGCCTACCTGCTATGTCCATGGCCAGATCTTTGATGAGGTGTCCAACAATAGCATAGGCAACACCAACAATCACAAGTGCTGCCATGAGTAGGTAAAGTACTGCTTTCGGTAAAGGGATCAGGTCCTTCACTACAGGCTTGTACTGCTTGTACAATGAATCTTCTATGGACGTTGAATATGGAAATGCGTGCGCTTCACCAGTAGAGTTCAGTCCAGTAAAGCCATTCATGGCTAGAGTTGATTTGATACTTTAATAACGAACAGAAATCGTTTTCTGAACGCGTTTTGGTTGTTTCCCTTTCCAGATACTACTGCAATAACGACAGCTATTCTTAGAATAGGCCAGTTATATCCTAGTAAACTGGCTAATTCCCATTTCACTTTTGCAAACACATAAAAATAAACGTGATTTACGCAATCCAAGCGGAATTGGAAACAGAAAATATTTTGATTTGTGAAAAGATGGTTCTTCAGTTCTCGATGTTAAAATAATTGAATTCATCGTCTTTGTTTTGCAAATCCTAGTTGGTCTATTAAAACAGCATCTCGTTTTGTTTGAGATGTCTTGTTGCAAATCTCACAGCAGCAGGATTCTTATTCTCAACAAAAAACGATTCTTGTCCCCTTTGAAAAGTCCAGCCTTTAAGTGGAAGTCATCCTGCGTCTGTCACTGTCCTCGGTGCTGAAATGAAATGTGCGCTGCGAAAACTTTACCACGGATTTTTAATACCCCGCCCCGCCCACTTGGCCATTCGCCTCGAAGTGGCCTACTAACCACTTCTCGACATGACTAGTCCGCAAGAGTCCGTGGATCCTGAATTCCGAGAAGTCGCTTCTTAAATGTACAAAGAAATAGCTATCAGCATGTGAATTAAACCCTTTCCCCAAGTATTTTTAGAGACGGTCTTGAGTAAATCCGTGTTGTTTATAGACCTAGTTAGGTTACACAATCAGTCGTAGGCCAGCAGCCCAATAAAATTGGTATCCTACTGATACAGCCTACTGTTCCCAGAAACAGTAGGCTGTATCCAGGCAACCTAATTCCTATTTAAGGTGTATAAAGGTTGACTGACCACCTAAAAGATCGATCTGCTTATAAAATGTAGGCTGCATACTTTTTAAATAAACATTGATTGCAGTTTAGTTTGGTATTGGGCTATGTCTACATGCTACATGCTAATTAGGCTATTAGCTCAACTGAATTGAATCTTTGGTTGCTAAATAGGCTACTGCATATAAAGGAGGTCACTTGTAGGTGTGATCTGCCATGTTGAGTGTTTCATCTTCTTGAAAGCACTATGTCATGAAGATTATAATCCCCATGATTTTTAAGTAGGTACACTAATTATTAGTATTAGTATTATTAGTATTAGCCTGCAGGTGTGTCTGCCTGTAGGCCTATGACACTAAACGCCTGTGGAAATCACACAGAACACGAAATTAATATCATCAGCTCGTTTGGGCTCCAATTAGCCACAGTAAATCAGATGTCCACACAGCCAGAGAGATGAAAGGATATTGGTCAAAAAATGAAATTGCAATTGCCTTACGTAAGAGACCATGTAGAACAAGGGATTTGCCAGTTGTTTAATTCCCCCACTTCGTAAGTGGCATACATGCAGTGATGCTGCACAAAATGAAGCTTTTTATCTGTACAGTGGCCTACCCACCCCCAGATACCCTGTCATTAAAGACACTATGAGATTATCTGCAAAAACTAATAATTGTCACGTGGAGATCAAGGATATCAAGTGGCTGAAGAGAGAGTTAGGGTAGGGAGGGCCTGTGAGAGTGGACAAAAACACTGTTTTGTGGTCAATTCTGATGTGACATCAGGTTTACTGCATTGTGTGCGTGTTGCTGCATTTGTGTGTGCTATCCGTCAATGTCACTATATATCAAGACATGCTGTTTAGCACTGAAACATGTTCATACACCTGATTTTGTTATTGTTTTTGCTTTACAATGTGAATGTGAATGTGAATTTAGCCTACATTGTTCTTTGTGGTTCCCAAAGTCAAATTTGATCAGTATTTTCTCTGCTCACTCAATTTTCTTATAACAATGTAGGCTAATATGACATCCAGTCTATTCTTACCAACATAAAGTGAGGACAAACTGGGAAACTGGGACTGAATAACACCTGGCTGGTATTTTGCCAGAACATATTGCTAAGGTGGCTGACCCTGCCAAGGACCCTGTCTCGAGTGTTTTCTATAGACTTATTGTAATACAATACCACACTCACCAGCCTGACACAGACACAGCGACTTTCGAAGATAACAATAGGCCTACTGACAGAGATAAAATTATATACAAGTAACTATAGCATGGTGGTGGATTGACTGCCCCAGCTTGTTATGGAAAATAAACTACATTTCCCAAGAAACAAATTTGACAAATTACATAATTTAAGGTGCAATCAAAAATTATCCACTTCTCTGGGATCATCATGTCGCTGTAAAACATTTATAGTTCTATAAGTAAATCACGTGAACCACTAACACATTTTGAAATGAGTGAGTAGAGAATAAATTGTCCTTAGTCTCACAATATAACGTTACTCGTTTAGGAAAACGAAAACTCATTTTAAAAAGCTGACGTTAGTTTCACAGGGAGCTAAATTGTGTGGTTTAATCTACAAACTATCCATTTCACTTTATATTGTGGCAAAATACAGCACGTAGAAAACTACGTTAGCTAACGTTGACAGTTTCGCTTGCTAGGTACCGGTAGCTCAGTTGGCTTTTTAACGTAACGTTCCACAGGTGTATGCGCTAAAGATATTTCTCTCGCTTTTTACTGTTCTAAAACGTTTTTACACAAAATAGAAAATGTCACAGTTCTTCCCCATAAAGTCTGCGCCCACCTGCCAGTCTACCCCCAAACCTGGCCACTACCTGGCTTCATCAAGTGGAAAGGTAACGTTAGGCTAATTCTGTTGGTCCAGCCATATTAACTTTACGTTTACATTTTAAAAAGTTTGCTGTAGTCCACAGAGTAGAATTGTTGTACCTAATTAAAATGATAAAAACAGGTTTACTACCAAAATGATTTGTATTTTATGAGTTTTTCCACCTGTGTTAAAAAAAATAAAACGAAAAACAGACACCTCGGAAACCAAGCTGAATAGGTTAGTTATATATCTGTGTATTTATGTAGGCCTATAGGCCTATTATATTACTGTTATATTTTACTAGGGACTCTTCTCTTCCATCAGGATGCTAAAGGACAGGATGTCAGTATTCCAGGGGGCGATACCGTGTCTTTTGTGATTAATGGCAGCAACGACCAGCCCAGGTGCAGTTACTGTATATAACCTAACCTAGCCTAGCCATTTGCTATCTGCTCTTACATTGTACACAATACAGACATGTGCTCCTGGGTTGTTACAGCTTTACTAAGCATACTGAGTTTATTTTATAGCGCTTATGGCAGTCTGCCTATATTCTTAGAGACCTTTTAAATATAAATTAATGGTAAATACATGCTCAATATGTTTCAATGAAAAAATGTGTTTTAAAATAAAGGTGGTTGAATTAATTTTTTTTATTCTCTCTTTGAAAGTGGGGAGTCGGGTGCCATGATGAACATCTCTAGCATCACTGAGAAGGGTGAAGCCTCTGAGCTGACCGCTGAGACTGACTCTTACTCCTTCAGCTCAAAAATAGATGAGATTGGGAAGAGGACCCAGGACCTGATAGAGCGTATCAACCAAAGCCGAGCTCACGACCAAGAAATCATGTCCAGCTTTGAGAACGAGCTATTAAGTAAGGTAATGAGGATGACTGTGACAAAGCCCCCACATACCATCACATGCAATATATTATATTTCATATGTTTGTGAAATCATACATTTTATCATATACATCTAAAATGATATTTTATTTCTTGCTTGATAGTGTGTGTTTTAAACAGTGCTATATAATTAGAGCTTTACTTAGCTTTACTTAATCACCTGTCAGGTGAGTGAGGTATGTCAGCAGGTGAAGGAGCAGATGTTCAAAAGCTACGAGGAGCACGGCCATGGGATGGAGTCTAGACTCCAGGAGCTGTCTGAGGTTCTAGAGAGGAGCAGCCAGCTCTCCTCTGAGCTGCAAAATGTCAGCGAGACCTTGTCGGTCATCAACACAGGCCTGCTAGACACACCAGGGCCATGAGGGGAGAGGGAAGAACAGGAATGGTTATTTTGAGTCGTTACAGAAATCGGCCAGTTGGCAGTTTTAAATAGTGGTTATGGTTTTCTATTGTTCATGATGTTGTGGACATAGCCCTTATTAACATTTGTATGTATCAGGCACTTTACACCCACAAGTTGCTGATCAAACATACTTATTACTATCAACTTTATAACTTCATATTTCAATGTTACAAATGGTCCTGGGTCAACTGCTTGAAAATGTATTCATAATTGTTAAGTTCGGCATATTACTTCAATGAAAACAGAAGTAACAGTTTGTTCCTTTAGAAATGTTGACAGATGTGGTCTTTACAGTATAGCTTTATTTTTGACCAAATAAAATTATTCATTTTTGCTTCAACTATTTTAGCGTTCAGTTCAGACTTAATTTTGCTTATTAAATAATTAACTGCAAATGCTTGATTAGCTACTAGATCCCTGCCTTTCCTCCACTAATGTGACACATCAATAGAAGCCTTAGATATTTGTACTTTTTTATTAACTCAAGTTTTGATGCCTGTGTTCATAAACAGTTGTGATGATGCCATGAGTTACTATAAAAAGCAAGTCAAATCCTCATTGAATAGTGAAAAGGGGATATATATTAAGATATATCCTCAGAGTTATCAAAACACATTTTTTTGTATACACATTTATACACAAATGTGTATAAATTCAATTGACAAACAATTGTACCACAAAAGTGAATAGAAAATGCTATATTTACCATACATAGCATTGTGGCATTATGGGAATACAACGGTAAAAAAAAATATTGCTATGAAGCTATTATTTTGCTTTAGTTATTTGAATCTTTTCAGCATTTTACTTTTTAATTGTATGCTCATCCATCAAGGCCAGTGTATGATATAAATTAATAGACCAGAGCTTAAATAAGCTTTATTTATTAAATGCTTTGACAACCTTGACCTTTGACAAACCATGCAAAACAATGACATCAGGGGACAGCCAGTAAAGTGCAAATTGCATTAATCATCTAATACCTTATAACGGGGGGGAATCAAAACAATTCCCTTTTATCCACCATTAACAATATAGTAAATTTTGTATTACACCATAAGAGCATCTACAAATTCTACAAGCTCAACATGTCAATATATCTTGACATCATTCAAAACTGTTCCACCTGTCCCTATAAGTGATCTTAACCGGGAATTACACCATGAAAACTCAAAGTAAATTATTACAAGGCTATCGTGGCTGAGAGTAGAAAAATATCCATCTTTAAAGCTTAAAACTACTTAAAAATAACTCCACACTCCACAAGATTTCATTAAAGAACATTTGGACAACCTCACTTATGTCTCCCAAATGCATTAAAATGAAAATTATACAGACCTAAGAAGAAAAAAAAATCATTCATCTTGGCCAATGATAATGCATGCAAGAAGCCAGAGAGCTACTTGTGCTTTAACTGAGTTGACAGGATATTGACATATTGCGGCGTTCCTGGTGGTTGGGTGTCAGGTGGTCTGGAACAGTGATTAGGTGGATCTACCTCCCCACAGTAAAGGACTGTAGACCAGTGATAGCTCTGCCCAGGATCAAGGCATGGATGTCATGCGTACCTGGAGGAAACACATTGAACATAAGCCAGTTGAAAAATGTTGAGTTTTGAACAAACTTTAAAAATAAATATATACATAAATAAAACACATAAAATAATTTATTTGAAATGACAAAGCCACTAGTTATGCCCTATATTAATTATATAGTATAATATATATATCATTCATATTTATATAATTTCTATGCGTTTGCTTACAATTATATTTGTTCACACATTTAAAAATATTGTCTGTTTTTACCTGCCCTTCTCTAATGTATATAGAATAAATGTTTGTTCATAAACGCCTACATTCTCCTGACTGCCTATATAAAAATAAAAATATCTATCTATCTTTACAAACAAGAAAATCGATCATCACTAATGCACCTATCCTGTGTCCACATAAATGACTTCCCCTCTCAATATGCACTCACGTAATGACTATTATTACTTCTGCCACGGAGGTTATGTTTTCACTTTGGTTTGTTTGTCTTTTTGTCAAATAGCAGGATACCTCAAAAAAAGGTATAGTTACTACTAGTTATACTACTGTGTATGTGGAAAGGTCGGCCTTCGGCCATTGGTGGGGATCTGATTCAGGATCGAGGATCAATGAAAGATGGGGTGAAAAATCAACAGATAGCAATTTACTGGCAGAGATGCTGTATTTCTTCAACAAATTGTCCCCTAATTTATAGTTTTAGCTATCTTTCCCTTACCTTCATAAGTGTTGACAGCCTCCAGGTTCATGACATGGCGGATTACGTGGTACTCGTCCGAGATGCCGTTTCCTCCCAGCATGTCTCTAGCTTGTCTGGCAATGTCCAGAGATTTACCACAGCTGTTCCTCTTTAGCATAGAGATCATCTCTGGGGCCGCTCTGTTACAGCAAATAAGAGAAGGGATGCCAAGAGCCTGGGTAATGTATTCCAAAATAATTCTACTGCTGTAATTTTGTCTGGTGTTGTATGAGGTAATGAATGCAAGAACAGTAAATTACTCTAAAGTCCAAGTACTGTATATTACATGCTGAAATGATCTAGTTGATTAAGATTATCTCTGGGTCTGCTAATTCTGTCATGTAAATCCATAGAACACACTTCAATTAGAAGTTCCTGCTAGATTTACTTCTTTTCGTCAATAAGTCTTCCCAGCTGCAGACAGGACTGAAGGCCGATGGTGATCTCCGTCAACATGTCAGCCATCTTCTTCTGCATTAGCTGATTCCTGGCCAGTGGCACACCAAACTGGATTCTGGTTTAGAGAAAATGTTATTAGTAGAAACCTTTTAATTATAGCACTGAAAATGTTTATCAAAAAAAAATAAAAAATGAAGCAATCTATTGAATAAAATACATTAAGCAAAAGAATAAAAAGCCTTGGTAACAAGCATAGTATAGTATTCATTTAATTTCTACCAGCAGAATAAAAACAAATGTGATACATGTATAGGATCATGCTTATTAGAGGCCAGCAACAAACCTGTCTAGTGTGTACTGACGAGCAGCATGGAAACAGAACTCTGCAGCCCCGAGGGAGCCCCATGCGATACCATACCGAGCGTTGTTCAAGCAGCCAAAGGGTCCCTGGAACCAGAGGGAGACAAGCAAATAATCTTGTATACAGTACAGATTCTAAAGCATTCAATCACTGTGATTGTGTTTTTTTATAAACTAGTGCTTTATAGATTCAAGAGGGTAAATTCAATAGGAGAATTTCACGTAATACTCCACCTCAGATGGTAACTGTGGTCAGTTAATGAGGTGGTGTAAAATGAGCCTGACTCTCTTTCTATATTCTGGGAGGTTCACATCCAAGTCCACTCACCGCCAGGCCAGACACTTTCGGCAGTAGGTTCTCCTCGGGTACCTCCACCTCGTCCATAAGGATCATACCGGTGGCGGAGGCTCTCAGTGAGAACTTGCCCTCGATCTTGGGAGTGGAGAGGCCCTTCATGCCGCGCTCCAAGATGAAGCCACGCACCTTCCCATCCTCACATTTGGCCCACACTACAGCGATGTCGGCTTCTGGCGAGTTGGTGATCCTGAAGGTGCAAGAAAAAAAAAAAAAAGGTTAAGAAGAGGATGTTGTCTAGAATAGTTAACAACATTTTTATACAGTTCATAATTGGTCACACAGACATGGCTGTTTGACCTACATTCTCTATTGCATCAGATATAAATACATTTCATATGTTTTTCTTCTATCTATTATCTGATGAATGTGTAAATGGTACATTTATAGACTCGTGGTTACAGTGTATCCGTATGATTCCGGGGACATTTTATGGTCTACATAGGCAGAATTTAAATGTCAAAACAACTAATGTAAAAACAACAACTGCCTAGTTGGCACTGCTGGCCTCCACAATAAACAATATTTAAATGGAAACATCTCCACCTAGTGGACAATTGCATGTTGTTTACAAGTCAAATGGCTTACTGGGACATGACAAAATGATATAGTCAACAACAGAGAATAATATTGGATATAGGTAAGGTCATCAAGTTAATTATGTTACATTTATGAGCACGTAACATCAGTGGTTGTAATGCATTATGTAATAGATTCTCTACACATGCAGTTAATTGTGTGCTAGTTTGCTGATAAATGTACAAAACTCTATCAATCCACCTACAAACCAACATTTTAACTGAATGAGCTCACCAGGTCTTTGAGCCAGTGAGGGTGTAGGTGCGGCTGGAAGGATTATATTTGGCTTTGGTTTCCATGCCGCCTGGGTCACTACCATGGTTGGGTTCCGTCAACCCAAAACAGCCCAAGATCTCTCCACGAGCTGTGAGGGACCAGAGGTTATAATGATAAAGATCATGGACTTGAGCAATTTGCCGGGGGGGGGGTATATAAACAATTAGGTGAAATCACTAGCAAACTCTAAATGGAATAGATATTTTAAGTGGCTTCTCCAGTCCTCCCTCCTTACCAAGTCTGGGAAGATATTTCTCCTTCTGCTCCTCTGTGCCGTAAGCGTTGATGGGGTGCATCACCAGGGACGACTGCACGCTCATGACAGAGCGGTAGCCACTGTCCACCCTCTCTACCTCCCTGGCTATCAAACCGTACGCCACATAGCTCGTTCCAGCGCAGCCATAACCTTCATGTGACCGGGAGGGGAAGCAGACATATTTTTGGCACACACAGTCAGAGATGCCTCTAAAACACACAACCCTTAAGACCACAGTGGGCCAGTGACCAAAGTTCCTCCCAGAAGTGAAACGGCTTTATTACAAAACAACACATGGTATAACCTTATAGTCATAATATTCTGTAATGAAAATAAATTGTGTATTTTTTGTACAAGGTGGCAAAAAGAGTTTGTTGAAGCGTTACGTGTCTATAAAGCTTTGACTCACCTTTGATGGTTGGGCCCAGAACACCCAGCTCTCCCATCTCTGACACAATCTCTCTGTGAAATACTGAGATAAAATGGCACCATTAACACCCCATCTAACAAAAAACAAGCCTTCAGAACTCTCTAGACTGAGGACGGTGCATTAAAGGAGACAAAAGAAGATGGGGAAAAAAGAAAAAAAAAAGAAATGCATGATTTTATGTCTCTTTCTTGGCATACCTTCGTTTCTGTTAGCCATCAGTATGCGGGGCATGAGTTTCTCCTGGCAGTAGGTGCGGAATGAGTCTCTGATCATAATCTCCTCCTCCGTTAGCTGGCCTTCTAGATCAAGGGCATCGCGCCAGCTAAACTGAACCTTGGCTGGAAGACATTTATATTAAGAATTATTAATTGTACACTTATAACAAATACCTAACAGTATGCTTCAGATGAAACTTCAATTGCAAAGGGTGAATATGATTGTAATTTCAAAAGTATAATAAATAGTATATCAACACCTACGTGCTTTGGACTTCTGCTCAGTGGTCTGTACATCTGTGACAGTACGAATGACAAATAAGCAAGTACAATTATATCAAACAAATATATAT
>JAOEHI010003564.1:0-10675 GCA_025447815.1 Percopsis transmontana
GATGGGTAATTTCACTTGTACTTGAGTAATATTTCATTCAAGTATCGGTACTTTTACTTGAGTATGATATTTTAGTAGTTTTTCCACCTCTGGATGCGTCCTAGATGTGTCATAGATGTGTCCTAGATGTGTCCTAGATGCACACTTGATGTGATTCTGTCTAACTCACCCCTCCCCCCACGCCCCAGACTGCCACCGCCCTGAAGCAGGCGTCTCCTATGTCTCCCATGTAACACTTGCGGTCGTAGGTCTCGTTGACAAAAGCAGGGCAGCCGTACAGCAACATGTGATGGACAATGTCCACGTTCATTATCACTGGCTCAACCTGACAGGAAGTAGAAGAAACGGGGTTAAGTATCATCATGCAATTTCCCATATATACATTAAAAGCTTCTGTTGTGGCCATATCTAGTGTATACATGTAGTATCTATACTGCAGTGGTACTGTAGACAGTGGTAGTGTTTCCATACAGTATGTAGTGTGTACATGTTAGTATTTATACTGCAGTGGTACTGTGGACAGTGGTAGTGTTAACATATATAGTGTATACATGGTAGTATTTATACTGCAGTAGCACTGTAGATCATTACCCGGTACACGTGATGTTTAGTAGTCAGCCGTGGTAGCGACATGACCTTGCAGTGGTAGTAGGTATGAGTGGAAGGGATGGTGATCTGCAAGAAGACACATAAACACCACATTTCTATAGGGATTCAAGTTGATTAAATACGTTGCCATGCAGGGCCAGATATATTATTTTGTCGTATATAAAACGTCTGGGGATGTCTGTGAGACAGTTTATCTTAAATGTGGGTGGGCCATAATGAAAGTTAGAAATTTCTAATCCAATCCAAAGATAGAGGGCTGTGATTCAAACAAGACAATTCTCTCAAAACGGTCCCACCAGCAACAAACGGTCCCACCTAAACAAAGCCGTGTCTTTTGTTCCTACTTAGCTATACATAGCGCATATCTGCAGGATACAGAACACCTGTAATGTAATCTGGATTTGTTCCCACACCAGGAAACCAAATAGGTAGAGATTATGTTTCTGTTTTTCTGTTCTGTGCAATTATAAAACACAATACCAAGGAGTCTTTATGTACTTTTACCCCCCTTAAACCGTAAAGAAACAAGAAAATCGTTGCATGTCCATCAAAAGGTTAAAAATTAAACCCATTGCTGCTATCATTAATGCCAAAGTAGGTAAAGCCTCTGTGAAACCTCTGCTTGATATTTTAAACCACTCCCTACCCCTCCACTCTCAGAAGTCCAACAAATGCCACAAATACCAGACAAAGCTACTCTACCTTTCGGCAAAGGACTGTCCTCAAGTGGACCTGTCCATTGCCCTTGAGAACACCACCTATTCCTCCTGTCCAGCTGCAAAGTGTCTTGGTGTTGTCATGGACAACCAACTGTCCTTTGCAGCCAACATTGCTGCAGCGACCCGAGCCTGCAGATTTGCCCTCTACAACATCAGAAGTATAAGGCCTTTCCTCACAAATGAAGCGGCACAGCTCCTAGTCCAAACTGTAGTAACGTCTAGACTACTGCAACTCTCTACTCGCCGGATTACCGGTCTCTGCTCCAGACCCCTACACAGAATCCAAAATGCAACTGAACGGAGTCGGCTCCTGGAATATTAAGGACTTGTCGATATTTAGGCTTCCTAGCAATTATTTTTTATTGATTGAATGATGATTTGTAGAAGAATATATTGAGCAATGTATACTGAAAATGCTTAAGTGAAGTAACCTTGTTACATGATTCTGTCCTTATTCTAAGAGAATGTTATCTGCTTGCAATAACTGGTGGTTTACCGGTTCAACTGTTGACAAATGTACTAATTGTAAGTCGCTTTGGATAAAAGAGTCTGCCAAATGCTGTAAATGTAAATGTAAATAACAAAGTATGGGGTGTGAATTAGATAGCAGTTACCTCCAGCCACACATCTTTACACCCACTGGGTCGGGTCACATATAGGCTACAATGAGGATAAAATCTCACTTACATTTTGCACCGTGAAATCAATGTAGTCCAGGCCAGGTAGAGCAGACCTGGGCATGTACCTCAGCAGGTTTATCTCCTTGGTGCCCCTGCGTGTGCCATGGTACTTGATCTCATCAGTTGCTCCATAGGCGTAGATTAACTTGATGGGAGTAGCCTGCGACACGGATATGCAAATAAAACGCATAGATTTTTTCACTTTCAGTATAAAAACAGGTGTGTGTTGGTATAAAACTCAGTGTAAAACCACGTTACTAATTTTTTTTAAATGTAAACTTTAATGTCACTAAACCACTTAATTTACAGTGTCTACAGTGTTTTCTGTCTTTGCAGTTTGGAGGCATTGAACAGTGAGCTTTAGAGAACTTGACAAACTCCCATCTTTTACCTTAAGAGTAAAAGAATGAAGCAATCAGGAAACTATTAATTTTCCTGAATCACACCGACGATGAACAGCAACAAATGTAGGATAAATGTAGAGTTATTGCTGCGTCATCCCAACCGGTTTGTTTTGTGTATATGCCTGGAACCTTATATACTGTATAGTGTTTCACCTATTTATTTGCTGAAAAATCCCTGTGCGGTAAACTCTGTTGTAGCTATTGTCCTCTTGTCAATGTCAAGGATTATATAGAAACAGCCAGGTGTAATTAACAAAAGATCTCCTTTAACAGAGTACAACAGGCCTGAAACTCAAGCTGAGAGTTGCACTGTACCAAACACAAGCACATAGCATTACAAGGAATCACCAAAGGCAATGGAAAAGAACATAAGCAGTGCTTTGGCCGATTATAAGCTGTGAAACCGCCCTGCACTGTCACAGCCATAGTTTTCCTATGGAGACTGGGACTTTTCGTTTACCTGAATGTTTATATTATTTAAATGTTTGTTCTAGTGACCATATTTTAGAACGTGCTAATTGAACTTTAGTATTTATTACTGTCTTTAAAAAATGCACGGCAATGGAGCTGATGAGAAAACACCCTTTCGTTTCTTCTGCGTATGCAAATACACAGAGAAATGACAATAAACTCTCATCTTATCTTATGGAGATAACGGTACTGCCCAACCCTGTGATGTCCCTGTTTTGGTGTCAACAACAACAAAGTGTAACCAAACAAACTATGACTAGAACGTGTGATGTATTTTTTCACTTTCTGCAAAACCATGTCTTGACAGCACACCACCAAAAAACTAAGTAAAACTAAATCATATTTTAAACTTCTATCTTATATTTTTAACTAAGAGAACAGTGACTAGCATTTTCTGATGTGATGCCATATTAGCTAACCTTCTATATTTTAACATTTATAGGATTGGCCAGACACAGGACTTTGTGACCTAATGAGATTTGACACGTTAATAACTGATATTGTATTAATAAGGTCATCATCCAATAATCAGAAATACTTTGACCAAAAGTATTTTGTGAAGTAATAGGCAAACATTTGAATGGAGGTTATTTACTGGAAGCAAATGCAGGTGTTTATATGTGCATAGACGAGAATGAGAGGGAAAATAAATGAATCCCTTACAGTGATGAGAAAGTCTTCGTTGTCACATGTCTCAATGGACCTCTCAAACATCATGGTGGTTTGACCTTCGACCTCTGTCAGAGACAGGAGGGTGTAGCTCTGTATTTTGTCCTCCACTGGTAAAGAGTTCCCAGTAGCGTGACGGTCCTAATGGACAAAACATGAAAAGATAAGGCAATTATAATATATTACAATCAGGTCATTTAGCAGATGCTTTATCCAAAGTGACTTACAGTTACATGCTGCTATTACATGGAGCAGGTAGGGGTTACATGCTGCTATTACATGGAGCAGGTAGGGGTTAGGCATCTTGCTCAAGGATGCTTACAGGTAAGCCGACTCTGGGGCTTGAACCCACAACCTTCTGGCTGGGAGTCAAACACCTAGACCACTAGACTATCCTGCCCCACTAACTTACTTAAGCTAAGCCCTCTGGACATTTTGTGGACCTTCTCTAGTTATTAACCCTTTGAGCACGAGAAGAAGAAGAAAACAGTATTTGGACAACAATGCCCGTCTTATAATCAACACACCACCTCCATCTTCATGGATTGGGATCCGTCTGGTTTATCTTTGTCAAACCTCTGTGTATCCGGACCACGAAAGGGGTTGCAGGATAATTTTGGGGGGTTGGGAGATTATAACTGGATCATTTTTCAACCCATTTCAACCTTCGACAACATCTTTCAATGGCGTGCAAGATTGCTTATATTTACGAATAATATTACAAAAAAGTTGATAGTCTGCGACAGACAATGAGCCACCTGGTCTGAGCAGGGATGTAGGTCAGAACAACTGATTTGGATAAAAGCATCTGCTAAATGCTGTAAATGTGAATGTAAATAATTGAAGACCACTGTGTAACATGTTACGGTAGTTAGTAACTTTACCATCTAGTTAAGTTAGTAACTTAACTAGATGGGAACTCCAAGTTCCCATCTAGTTAACTAGTCATCTAGTTAAGATCTAGTCATCTAGCTAAGATCTAGTCATCTAGCTAAGATCTGATCATCTAGCTAGTTAGCAGCCACTCACTGTGAAGTAGGTTCCATTGGGTCTTACTCCTCCGATGACCATATCTGCTCCTGTCATGCCCCCGTTGGGACTGAACCCCAGCCCCACCCAGCCTGTGGTCTGCACCTGGAGGGCAAACCTGATGGTTCCCTGGACCTCATTGAAGCCCCACTTCAGGCTAACATTCTGGTTCGCGTCCAGGTACTCCATGAAGGGCATCAGGGGGTCCTGTTGGGCCCCTGCTCCTCCTGTGTGCCAGGCCAGGAGCAGGGAGAGGATGGGCAGAAGAAGACGCATCTTAGGACGTACAAAAGTCCTACAGAAACGTATCGTCAGTAAGAAGATTCCCTGCCACCTGCTCCTGACAGTGAATGAACTTCCAGGGAGAGAGAGAGAGAGAGAGAGAGAGAGAGAGAGAGAGAGAGAGAGAGGTGGGCTCAGGATCTGAGACAGCTCTTTTTGTCCTCTCCCCTCCCCTCCCCTCCCCTCCCTTCCACGAGCAACCTGTTACCCTGGCTTCTGTCCACCGATGGACCAATGGGACGCTGTCTCCAAGCAGAGAGGGACACCTGGGCCAGGTGTGGGACATGTGATATAAGGTGTGGAGAGAGCTGCAGGGAGAGCTGCAGGGAGAGTCTCTAGTTCGTACACATTCTAGTTTTGATTGCACGGGGACTTGTGGCGCAAATAGAAGTTTTATAGTTGTACTTATCTTTATTCTCTATCTTTAATATATTTAAATTTTAATTCTTATTGTTTGTATTAAGAAACATTATCAATTTATATTTGGGGGTCGTTGCTCAGAACGTTTTAAAACTGCTGCATGATGTGACTTTACTTTACCCGCAAGATGTATAAGTATTTTAGGTGTTTCAACAATGTGACTAAATAAACCTGGTTAAAAAAACTCGGTAGCTCGGCAACTGACCTCTCAACCTCATAACACCCCCACTAACTGACATTCTCCATAATGGTCCCTTATCCTTCATCTCTATTTTCTATCTAAAGAAAAAAAATGAAAAAAAGGAATGCTATGTTAATAGGTAATGTATTTTGTAAAATGTATAATTAAGTTAGCCCTGATGACATGCTGCTGGCACTATTTTAACAGAATGTTGTTTGCTTACCATGACTGGTGTACAGTAAGACCTATTCAGATATTGACAAATGTACTTGTTGTAAGTCGCTTTGGATAAAAGCGCTAAATTCTATAAATGTAAATATTTTGACCCCCACCTTAGGTCTACCCACCTATCTTCTTTGTGAGGCTGAAGGAACTAGAATTGAGATATTATTTAATTGAGTTAAAATAGCAAGACAGGCAGAAGCCCACAGCTAGGTCAAGACAAAGCCAGGAATGTATGTTTTTGCATAACAGAAGCTCAAAAGCCACTCCCGGTGTCTTATCACACACTACAGTAGAATTCTAAAGAACAAGACTAAATCCAGTTTCTGCTGCCATATAATCAGGTTTGGATAAATGAAGGGTTAGTCAAAACATGAGGGAGATGTGCACATTAATGTGACACAGTTTGGAGCCAGCATTCATCCCCTTATACATAGTTTATTTGGCTTTGACAAGCCTTTCTGTTCTTTTAGGTGATGCTAGTTTTCTATTCTCCTCACGGTGTCAATGGATCTTCAGACTACTGGTCTAAGAGCTTAGATTAGACACAGGTGTAATAATATATAAATGTGGAACCTGATGATTGATGGTTAGCGTTGTGTTCAATCAATCAAAATACATTTTGGGAGCTGTTTGTGCTGATGTTTTTCTTCCTATTTTACTGTATTATGTTATAACATGTAAGGGAAGGACAATGAACTGACAGGAAGTTATTAGTGGAGTATTGCTTGATTTCAATGCAGCACTATATGTAATAGACCATGAGCTGATACCTCGCCAATTTGCTGCACATGTCCTACAACTGCTGCAGTCAACTGGATGAGAAACTAGTTCACTATATTTTGAAATATTTTTTAGACAAAATAAGATGTAAAATGAATTTCATAAAAGTATATATACATTATATTACTATATTTTAGTATGATCAGGTATTCAATACAGCATTGTTTCTATTCAATGGAGTTGGTAAAGCAGGGGAAAAATAGTATTGCAAATAACTTAGTTTTAATTAGTTGTAGTAATCCAAGCAGAGCAAAGAAGAACAAACTGCTAAAGTAACAAGAACTAAATACTGTATTAGTATATATCAAAATAATTCTCATCCATACATTGTACCTTATTTATCCTTTCATATTTTACAAACCTTCTGAAGAGCTCGCTGAAACAGATGCTCAGCAGACATTCCATTCTCATCCTCAGGCAGGTGATACTTCAGGAGGGCAGGGTCTCATCCTCAGGCAGGTGATACTTCAGGAGGGCAGGGTCTCATCCTCAGGCAGGTGATACTTCAGGAGAGCAGGGTTTTCTTTCACAATGCGTGTCTTCAGAAGTAGCCCGTTCACATAGTAAAATGTATTGTTGTCATCCATGACAAAGTCGTTTAGCTTGAGATCCAATTGTTTGATGTAGCGGTGAACAATTCTGTGTAAACAGATGCAGGGCTTACATTTTCATTCCATTGGCAGTATTTGAATTATCCATACTAAATTCCTAATTTTAGTACGCGATATTAGTTGTACATATATATATATACACTTTTTTTTTTTAAATATACAGTATATATATGCGAATAACAAAGATATGGATATTTGAAGTATGCATCTAATGAAACAACAAATGTGTTTGTATTTTTACTCATTTATTGTAAAATGAATAAAAAATGTTTGAGGCATACTTTGTGTATTGTAGTAGCCTATAATAAACACCATAGATCAGGGGTGTCAAACTCACATCAGCGCCACATACAAGACAGGCGGGTTTATCTGTATTGTTAGTAAACAGATATTCATCCTACATGTTTTCACCGTGCACTTTTCTTTTGGGATTATTTTATTTATAGTGGCTAGTTAGCTAGCTAGAACCCAAATGTTTGGTTGAGCTGAATAGCTGTTTTATTTATTTGTTTGGTAATACTGCTAGAGAGCGTGTGGAGAGCGCAGCAAGTTGCAGTGTATGCTTGATATTGTAGTGCAGCATGTTGTGGACAGTATAGCAAGGGACCAGTATTAGAAAATCATGATCTGGTGTTTGAAATGTACCATAGATCCTTGATAACTTATGGTATATTATGTATAAATAAGAGGTAAAGCAGGGATACACACCTTAGCTGATCTTTCTGGTCTGTGCTTTATAGTACCTTTATGCTACAATCTCTCTCTTACTGAATGTCTCCCTTAATGCGTTTTCCTATGAAACTATTATAAACTATCAAACGATGATAATCTTTATGAAAATGTCAATTAGCAGATATTTAGTATATAATTATTTAAAAATGTTATGAGGCTGTTTGTGAAAGTTATTTGAGTATTCTGTGTTACCCATCAATGTATTAACTGGGAAATTGCTCAAGACTCTGAAAGAAGTGTGAGTTGTTTGACCAGATTTCCTTTGAGTTTGACCCAACCCAACGTTTGAGTTAAGTTATTAAGTGGATTCACATATCAGGAATTATATAATTAAGTGATGACTGATTCATTAACAGGTTACCTATGTTATGGGGTAGCTGTGGCTTCCCCACCCTGTGTGTTCTTTCCCTGTGTTTCCTGCCTGTCTTGTCTTGTCTATATACACTTTTTTTGTTTTGTTAATGTTCCCATTTTAAACGGTTTGTGAACTACAACCTCCGGCTGTCTTCTCACCTGGTCAGCAGGTGAGGCACACAGAGCTCACAGGTGGGGGAGGGGAGGAGTCGTTAGGCTGGAGAGGGCTGTTAACTGTCAGGGCTACAGAAATGACTCAGGCGCAGGCACACTAATCACAACAGACTGAGGGTAAATTCAAAGGTTTATTCCACAACGCAATAGAGTGGTGAGGGACAGGCATGGGTCGTAGTCCGTGGAAGACGTCAGAAGCGGAGGTAGCCTACCAGAGGGTTAGACGGGCGGATATCCAGGAGGCAGAAGAGGGCGTCAGGAAACCAGGGAAGCAGACAGGAGGCAGGAGGCGAGTAGTAGTACTGGGGGAAAAACAACGGGGAACGGTGGTAATAACTCAAAGGCAAAACACGAATCACTAGACAGGGAATGCACAAAGGAGCTAGGCTTACCGTGAGTAGGGTCAACGATCTGGCATCGGCTTCTGTAACTGACCAGCATATGTCTTGCAGTGATGATCAGATTACCCACAGCCGAGCCATCCGCGCACCTGCCAGCCTATCTGCAATCAAAACCAGAGCATGAGAGATAGAGAGAGTGTCTACCTCTGCTGGTGAGACCGGGTCGTGACAGTTAACAGTTAACAGTTATTAAGTGTATTCACATATCCAGGAACTATATAAATAAGTGCTGGTTCATTAACAGGTTACCTAGCAGCTACCTAAAAGGCACATTTATGCACAAGGAAATCAGGTAAAAGGAGAGGGTAATAGTAGAGAAGGAGAGCACATGATATAAAAGGTTCTACCATTTATATCATCTGTTCCCCAGTTCTCATGATGGAACAAGAGAAATGCTTTCTTGAATTGAGCACTTAATTAAAATGAATGAAAATTGATTCATTTAGGCCTATATTTGACGTGAATAGGTGCCATATGCACATTTAAAGAGGTTTCTTCCCCAAAACAAATGACAGAAATAAATTAAATAATTTCAGATTAAATAGTTAATCTGAAATTATTTAGTTTAAAAATTGTTAAAATGGTAAAAAAGGAAACACAATTTAATGAAAATTCATAAGGAATGTATTGGGTTAAAAAGCATGATTTAGTAATGTTTATGTCTGATAACATTTCAGTATTTTGAGCTTCCAATCAGACAGCACTACGTCATAGCGTATTGGATGTTTGTTTTAGCTGAAGTTAGAGACGTTGGAAGCAACAGAGTTTTTTTGACCGTGCGTACCCTGCCTGTGTAATTTTACGTTTATAATTAAACATTTAAAAGCAAGACAATTGGTTTGCTCGTGTTTCAAATACTGGTTGTATTTAGACTGACTTCAAAAGGTGGCACGGAAGAATAAGAAGCTTTTAAACTGCCAATACTGCCTTACTGCATTTTATTTATATTTTATATTTCCACCACCACCCGACTCCCCGCTTAATTTATCCCCCCCCCTCCCCCTCCAATGTCCAAACAATACCTACGCCCACGCCAGTGTGTGCTCTTGTGTACTTGCATTGCTCAAGAATCTGCCAGATACACTGAGTAATGAATGACAAGTATGTGAGGGTGAAAGGTTTTTTCACCTGGGGAAAACAGGCTTCGTGGGTCCTCAGGTACTGACTCATCAGCACCTGAGGACTCTCCTGTCAGTGGTCTGAGTTGCACAGGTTATATAAATTGGGTGACCCTTTATTAATGGAGCAAAATCCGGGCAAATACTGTAGTTTTGTGATTGAAAAACTAAAATTTGTAAGTTAAAGTTCAGGTTTTGAACTGCAAATTTGACAAAAATACAACAATGTATTCAAACTAAAAATAAATGTAGGACATTTTTATTTTTTCAGTTTAAATATAATTTTGATTCAATTCTGGAATTATTTTGAATAAATTGTTTATTTTGATTTTTTACTTTCATATATCTTTTGATATTTGAGGTCATATTTTCAGATCATATTTTTTTTCACTTTTAGATCATATTTTTTTTCACTTTTAGATCATATTTTATTCCACTTTCAGATCATATTTAATTTCACTTTTAGATCATATTTTTTCAGCTGTGTCACGACCCTGCCTGTTCCCTGGAACTGGCAGGGGCCCCACACCGGCTCCCCGTGTGGCTGCCACGCCAGTTCCCCATGTGGCTGCCATGCCACTTCCCCGCGTGGCTGCCACGCCAGTTCCCCGCGTGGCTGCCACGCCAGTTCCCCGCCTGGCGCCCACGCCAGTTCCCCGCCTGGCGCCCACGCCAGTTCCCCGCCTGGCTCCCAAGCCAGTTCCACGCCCGGCCCCCAGGACTCCTAAGCCGGCCCCCAGGACTCCTAAGCCAGCCCCCATGCCGGCTCCCCGTCGGGCCCCTAGAGCCCCCTCGCCGGCTCCCGCGCTAGCTCCA
>JAOEHI010003565.1:0-10675 GCA_025447815.1 Percopsis transmontana
CAGACAGGATACACTAGGGAGAGGGAGAATTACAGACACGACAGGAAAACAGGGAGCGCTGCCCGCTCATGACAATTCTATTGAAATCTCTATTGGATTATATCTTTCAATTCATTGTATAATACTCAATGCTTAAACATTGAGTATTATTTTACTAAGCAATACTTAGTTGTGTTGGGCTTAAAAACAATACAGTAGATATCAATAACAACTTACACTATGCTGTACACATGCTGAATTGATATATAATAAACCATATATTTACATAATTTAGATTTGAATGTAGATGTGTACCAGCACCATGTGTCCGGTTGTACTTTGTTTACAGTTGAAGACAGTGTCAGAGTCACAACTGTAGCGTTAATGTATTCGGTGAACAAAGAAGGCCCATTCCAGTTGAAATCACACCAATGTGATATCTGCAGGTTTCTAATCGTGGCAGCTAGGCAGTGACTTGAGGTACTCCATGTGTCGCCGGGCGTCCTCCTGGTTGTGCCGTACATAGTAAACCAGGTAGGAGATCACCATGGAGAACCAGAGAAACATGGTGATCAACATGGCCACGTCGGTGGTTCTCCTGAGGGACAGACACAGGTCCCAGTCTTCTGCCAGCATCACGAAGGGCATTCCGATTATACCTTTGGCAGGTGAATGCAACTGTTAAGATACATTTTACCCCACTGTATGGTCTTTTTTGCATAGTGATTTGAACGTTGTACAATATATTAAAGCATTAAAGCTTTGATATTTTTGGTAGAAGCTTTCTCTAAAAGTTGTTAAACATTTATTCAGAACAGAGGTAATGAAATATTATAATATAATTATATATATATTATATAATTAATATAATGAAATATTAACGGTTGCTCTCGGAGCTCTCAGGGAAGACTATTTGCCCAAACTAGCAGCGAGCACAGCTCATCAGCAGAGAGGTTGATCTTTCATATGTCGGCTGGTGCTAGCTTAGCTTACAGGCTGTTGTAGCTTTTCTTTAGTCTAGTGTGAATGAAACAATTGTCAGACCCAACATGCTACATAATAGAAAACAACAAGAGTTCACGTACCCAGGTCCTGAAGGTCAGAGGTGTGGCACACCACTTCAGCCAGTGATGAAGGGTCCATGTCCAGCTGGGGCATAGCAACCTTAGATATAAGCATGAATACTGCAATGATTATTTATTTATATGTTACAGTAAATTACAAATACAGTATGCCAAATAAATATACATATACTGTATATAATTTTTAAATGTTTTGTGTTTACATGTTTACATGAAATTAACATTGCGGTTAAAACCAGTGTTTCAAAACCTCTTCTCTCTACTCCCCTGCTACTGCTCTCATAGGCTCACACTGTTTTCCACCCCTCCCCCTACAGCTGGAAACACTTTTGTAAACAACAGTTGTGTATCAAGAATCAACAGAGATCTGGGGACAAAATCTGGGGTTGGGGGATTTATAATGCAAACCAAGGAGGTTAGCTTAACGCCCATACACACACAATTAAAAAAAATCAAAATCACTGACTAAATAAAAATACATGCACACCTGCAGCTTGCAGTCACAGTGCCAGGGGTTATGTGTGAGATTTGCGTGCACCCGCAGTGCCCCTAGTGCAGCCGGGTCCAATGTGGAGAGGCGGTTGGATGACAGATCCAGGAAGCGCAGCGAGGAGGACAAACCACGGAAACAGCCTGCCTCCAACATGGACAGCTGAGGAGAACGGGGTACAGGACAGGGGGGATTCTAAATGTCCACACAATTTGTTGCATATTATCTGGCGCTGGTGGATAAATCCTCGATATCACTTTTGCTACGTTTTATTTAATTTATTTCCTATATTTTTACTTGATATATTACTTTTTTACTTTTATAGTCACCACATTCATGTTTATATCTTGATAATATATACTTGTATAGTGTCTACACAGTCAAGTGTGCACTACAACCAAGCATTTCATTACCATTCATGGCTGCTGCCTTGTAATGTGTATTTGTCAAATAAACTTGGGAAACTTGGAAACCTGGAAACTTGTGAAAAGTGTACCCATCTTACACTGCACTATAGAGCAGAGATTTCATTCCATGATGCTTTGCCAGAAATGCAATTCCATTTAATTGGATTCACAGCTGCTTCAATTTGTGCTGAAATGTTTGATCTGTCCTCGGCCTGTTGGTCACAGTGCTGGCAGTACCTGGTTGTTTGAGAGGTCAAGCTCAGCAAGTGATGCCAGGCCAGAGAAAGAGTCCGCAGGCAGAGAAGTGAGCTGGTTATTATCCAGGTACAGACGCCCTGTCTGGTTGGGAAGGCCAGCAGGCACCTGAAGAATCACACACACACACACACACACACACACACACACACACACACACACACACACACACACACACTTTTGTTGATTGAAATGATTAAGATATAGTATGTACATTTACATTTGGTCATTTAGCAGATGCAAGTACATTTGCCATGAGCTGAAATGGACATATGCTAGTAATAATGAGTAAAAGCATTCTATTTGAACAGAACACTCTACCTCAGCAGGCGGTAAAGCAAGATACAGTATATTACCGTGTGTTGCATTGCAAGAACACATAATATATCACAGTGGTTCAGCTCAGGACAAATCATTGCCTAATACATATGAGACCTGTACAGGGAGGAGAGCGAGCCGCCCTCCCCAGGTACGAGAAAACGACAACATTTTTGTATTGCTGCATGTATTTCAGGAGACAAATCACAGTGTTTTGCTCCAAAAAATTATGTAATGCAAAAAAAGAGCATTTTGTGCTCTCTGTAGACAACTTTTGACCTTTTTTTTTTTTTTACTTATCACATTTTTTAGGAAAATACAACAAAATGTAATGACCAAATAACACAGTAATGGAATCACACGTGCGTGCAGTGTGCTAACCTGAATGAGACCCATTCTACTGCATCTAACTGTCAGCACTTCCTCCATAGATTCCGAGTGGAAACAGCCATTGTTGGTATCCTTAACTACGACATCGCCATGGTTCCAGAGGGCCATGGTGGTGGATGTCGAAGATGTCATCACTAGTCCGAGCCGTGGCAGTAGCACAATCAGCAAAACTGACACATATGGGGTCCATAAAGTCACGACACGGGGGGGCATTGTAGGGAAATGGGAGGCTTCCACTTCAGTGGGCTAAGCAAGCATCAATGCTGACAATGCCAATACAAACTCAACGGTACAACGTGATGTTAACGATGCAACTATTAGCACATCTGAACGTATTTATATTCCATCCCAATCCATGTAGTTCTATTAATCTTACAGCTTCCATTTTAGATCAAATAATCCAAAAAAAGAACACTATGTCAATTAGATGGTTTAAAGGCAACACTTCACCCCATCAACAACTATTGATGTGCCATTCAGCCAAGTTCTTCACCCCTCAACTGTAGCAGCTGTGTTGACATTGATTGATTGTTTGAACTGTATCAATTTGAGGCATGGTTTTGCTGTCTACTTTCAGCTGGGTAAAGTAAGAAAATATAAAGAAATAACTATAGCGTAAGATGTTCAGCTGCAGTTAAGGATAAAAAAAGTTACAACGGCAGTGCTCCCGCAGCAGTCTCGGGGGAGCTAGGGATTTGTCTTTGCAACATTAGGCGAGAGCTATGTTCAGTCAAGAATAGTTTCACAGTTGAAATGCAGCATTTCACATCGCAGAGCAGAAAATCCAGCCTGCTATTTGCAATGCAAAGCTCACTGTCTTTTTACGATACTGTCATACAGCTAAATTTCATTCTTCTGATTTCCAGGGACTCCCACACCCATCACCCGTGACAACCCTTTCGCCAATACTGTCACCGCAGGCACCCGGTGTTACACTTTGTTCAGGAAAAGATCTAGCATCGCTGTCTTGACACAGGGCTCCTTAGGGGGTCATGGCTGAAATGTCAAAGACGATGTCTGGGGTCTGCGGTGGTCAGTCGGCCTGTGGAGAGCATGAGTAAATGCTGGTGGTGGGGTCTGTCAAGTGAGCCATAGAATACAATTGCGACGCTGCAATTTCAAAATGCACCTGTTAAGACAATGGTTTTATGATCCAAAGTTATGAGTCAGAAAGAATGTGTAGCCTAAATCATAGCGGGACGAACACAACACATTCATTATCGAGCATAACATTCGCAACTATTGGTCAATTATTGGACTTGGATTTATTTTCCCTGTAGACCTATTCATGTTCTGCCCATTTTATTTTTATGACTACATTTTAGAGACATCATTTAATATTAATAATATAAAAGATGTCGAAGAAAAAAACAATTCGTTAAACTATTGGACTACTCTGTTTCCAATATCAGAACCTGGCATCATTTTATAGAAGTTTGGGTATGACTCTTTTGCACTTATTAAAGGTTAATGAAAAACACTGCAATATAACTGATCCGGGTTACATAACGTTTATCAAGGCGTACATACCCGTCAACGTTCCTCCTCGGAGAACAGAGCCGTAAAAATAACATCCCCACCCCGACCGATCGCGACCAGCACTCGACTGATATGCGTGCCGAGAGCAATCACAAACACACAGCTACAGTAGGAGGGCTTTAACTAACACCAATGTTGTCGCCATCTTCAGGCACGCAAGAAGCGCCACTGGTTATTATTTAATTGTTTTATATAATTAATTATGCTGTAATACTGTTTTAATTAAGATTGCAAATGGAATAACGTCCAAGAACACAAAAACAGCATATGTGCACGGACCAACAAAAAAGACAAGTCACCAGGCAATAGTCAGTCAAACCAAGGAGGTAATGAGACATTGTGAAAATCAATGCTGCCCACTAGTGGGTTAAATGTAAACCTACAATAACCGTTGTAACCCGCATTTAGGTCTATGTCATATTAACTAAATCTCGTTTGGTCTAATTCAGTTTCATGGTTTTCAAACTTTTTGACTGATGACCTCCAGTGTACGAGTGGATAGCAGGTATTATTAAAAACTTATTTTGGCTACAGAAATGTAGACATAAAATAAATATGTCATTAAATATAATAATAATAATAATAATAATAATAATAATAATAATAATAATAATAATAATAATAATAATAATAATAAATAAATAAATAAATAACACATCAACAAGTTAACCTGTCAAGCGCTGATCTCTTTGTTTTTCCCACATATTCAGTGTGGTTATAACACCAATGAGGTTGTTTATCAGACATTTTTATCCAAAGTGGCTTGTGTGTACCACTTTGGATAAAGTACAATAACAAGTATAAGGGATCGAGTAGGGGTTAGACATCTTGCTCAAGGATGCCTACAGCCGAACATTCACCGACCTTATGACCTCGGAGTAAACTGCCCTAACCACTAGTCTATCCTGCCACATATTTAATCGCAAGCATTCTTTTGAGGAAACGTATTTGTTCTTGATAATCTGTTGAACGGCTTTGACCAATTTGCAATTTCCTCATATAAATCAGAATAGACTAGAACCTTTGAACGTTGATTATAAAAATTATTTTGTAGAAGGTATATCCCAATGTGCATTTGTTACTACATGTAGGACCCTATCGTATTGACAACTGTCTACAAGGTAACGTGGTGAACTTTGAATCACTCCAACCCTCGTCCGCTTGACAGCTGTGCCACCCCGATGCAGTCCCTGTTGTGCCCATATAAGGCCTTACTTGTCTGAAGACGAGGCCCCAATTGCTCCAAGCTGTCTTGTATCTCAGTAGCGCAGTCTTCTTCTGCGCTACTGTCTGCTTCTACAACATCCTATCACTGCATTTAACAATGTTTATTTGATTGGTTATTTCATTTTGTTTTCATGGAGTGTGCATGCAGTTTGGCAGCTCCCTTCTCTGATCTGTTCTTTTTGCATCTTCTTCCAAAAGATGTGACATCGACTATATTATGGCAATTTCCTGTTGTCTTGACATCTGCAGTTTATTCAACACCCATATGTAAAAATTCAAATGAGTCACCTCCCATTTCCACCTCCATATCACTTCCTGTCTTATATAGTGAACTACTTCTAAATTGTAAGTTGCCGTTCTAGTGTCAGGGTCTGTAGAACTCTCCACACACATTTTCCAGGTAGGCCTGTAACTTGTATAGTCTCACGATGTAGTCAATCCAGAGGGGCTAGGTAGTTTGATATGAAACAAGTGAAGGGTTAGTGAGGTTTGAATTCTGGCTTTTTTACATTTTGCTTTTGTATGCATGGTTTTATTGTTGCAGGCATGCACTCAGAGACAGAGAGAGGAAAAAGATTGATTATTGACATGCATTTAGGCCTCTGATAAAATTAGAGTTCCCTCTATAAAGGATTATTAAATTAGGTGCAGGGCGACTGAGGTCTTGTGATGCACATTCAGCCAGAGCAGTACATGTTTCCCGTGAAAGCTTATAGACGAGGCTTCGCTTTTGAGGAAGTAAAATCTGTAAATGGACGAAAAACTGAACAATAATTTAATCATTTTATCTGTTGCAAGGGCACGCTAATGCTAATGCAAGGTTTATTCTTCCGGTGGTCTCAAACTGGGCGCTGATTTGCTGAAATGTACATAAAAAGAGCCCTTGTAGTGAGAGAGGGACATCTTTCCGTAAGCATTTATTGGTTTTAGCTTTAGTAAGAATGCATCATTTATTTCAGATTTGAATGTTTGTGGGCATATGGGCACAACTGTGAATGAGTAACCAGGGAAGAGAAAAGACTTGTGGTTTGTTTCTTGCTTTGTAGGAAGTGGTTTAACTGCTGCTTTTAGCACTGAAAACCATAGAGTGTTGGTAATGTAATATGCTGCTATACTTTCTGGGTGCATGCATTTGTTGAGTATTTCAGCAGTGTACAGCACTGTAGACGTAAAACGAAAGAAGGCTGGCAAAGACAAGCAGACAACCTTGAGGAAGTAGTTGTGAAAGCTTATTCTTCCTCTTTTGTTTTGCAATATCTTTTTCTGGCAGCTTTGTCTCTGCCCGTTTATTTCCACAAGTGAAACCTTACAGTCTGCACAAAGGGGTGTCGGAGGAATTCATAGAGGCAACAATTACTTTAATAAATTCTTATGCACATGCTGTCAGTACTAAGTATTTGTTCAATAATAGCTTTAGGAATCATATGCACATTATAACTATACTGTATGTGAGTCTCGCTCGCTCATTTGCTCACTCTCTATATTCAATTTTGAATTTCTTCCTTTTTGTCAATGTACTAGTTATAATAGTGACCTTTGTTCCCATCTTTCTGGCCAACAACCAGTTCACTATGTCTAGGAAGGTTGTGAGGTCCAGTAAGTTCCGCCATGTATTTGGCCAGGCTGTGAAAGCTGACCAATGCTACGACGACATCCGCATCTCCCAGATGACATGGGACAGCAACTTCTGCTCCGTCAACCCAAAGTTCGTGGCCATGATTGTGGACGCCAGCGGTGGGGGGGCCTTCATAGTGTTGCCCCTCAGCAAGGTGGGTCCTACGGGGTAGTTGTTCCCAAAGTGGGGGTCGGGTCCGCCCGGGGGTTGTGAGACACAGAGGTGGGGTTGTCGCTATGCTCGTGTTTGGATAGGCCTGTTACCGTAGTGCGTGTGGACGGCTGCGTGCGACGTTTGAATGCTTCAACCACCTCCGGGGATAGTGGGGGTCACAAGTCTCTGGCACCATTATTTTGGGGGTCGGGGGCTGAAAAGATTGGGAACCCCTGCTATAGGGAAGACCCTGGAGAATATATATATATATATATATATATATATATATATATTAGGTATATATTAGGTAGGTAATACAAGTATATATTATTTATCTCTTGATCTCTCTGCCCACCTAACCTCAGGATATGATGTTTTAGGTATATATTAGGTAGGTAATACAAGTATATAATTAAATGCTCAAAATTACAAATATTTTATTATTTATCTCTTGATCTCTCTGCCCACCTAATCTCAGGATATGATGTTTTAGAAATATATAATTAGATGCATTTTTTTTGCTTTTTTTTATCCCATATCCAAAATATGGGCCATGCGCTTCTGTTATTTCAACAACTACAGTTTTGCACTTCTAAATGTGAATGCTGCCGATTGGACACACGCTCAGCTTGAATAAGGAAGTTTAAGGCAGTGTGAGGCTTTAGACTTTAAGATCTATAGCTACGTCACTCGCTGCTCTGGTGCGATTTTCACCATATTAGGAAAGCTTCAGTTTCAAATCAGTTAGAAAAGGATGTGGCCTGAATGCAGTAGTTAAGAGTCATTTGTGTGGAGTAGCCTATCTTAGGTGAATAACAGGCACCTAAAATGAGCACACAACAAAATAAAATAAACTGAAAATAACTAATGCTATGGTAGGCTATAAACAGGGCTAACATTTGTTTTTATTTCACCTGCCTAACAGGATTTGTGGGATTTCATGTGCATTTAATATACATTATTATATAATTAATTTGTATCATGCTATTTAGTGAGAGGAAACTGTTTTATCTAACATAGGACCGAAATATGCTCCGTCAACATATAGGGCCTACGCCTACTGCTCTAAACTCTTTGTTTCACTGCATATCAAAGCTGTAACATGAATGGTCTCTTTAAAATGGAGGATAAGAAAATAATGTTTTTAAATACATTAAATGCCAACAATGCGGTATTTATATATATTTAAAAAATCGTTCGATAGTAAATTTAGTTGAGTGTCATTTATGATGCTGTCTGAGTTCCAGGCCGTTAAACAGGGATCTCCTTACCGTGGCACTCCTATCTACACACATTATAGCAGGCATAGACGCAACACATATCAGCTGACTAAAGCGTTTCTACCTCCTACCTTAGCTTAATATTCAAATTTTCCCCACCAGCTGTATTTTTCCTTGTCAAAGGTACATTTTTCTGAATGCGGCATCCACCATTTCTTCTCTCTCCTTCTCCTTGCAGACGGGGCGTATCGACATGTCCTACCCCACCGTGTGCGGCCATACAGGCCCCGTTCTGGACATTGATTTTTGTCCGCACAATGACAACATTATCGCCAGTGGTTCCGAGGACTGTAGCGTTATGGTGAGACATTACCCCTGTTCAGCGTTCCATATGAGCGTCTGCGTCACTGTGTCGCTTGCTGTGGAAGTGTATGGCCTACTAAATGGGGTTCACTGACTTCCAAAAGATTTGGGAGATCCCAGATGGTGGCCTGGTGTCGCCGCTGACGGATCCCGTCGTCAAGCTAGAGGGCCACTCCAAGCGGGTTGGCATTCTGAGTTGGCACCCTACCGCACACAATGTGCTCATGAGCGCAGGTAGCCTGCCACTGCAGAACACACACACACACACACACACACACACACACACACACACACACACACACACAATAGATCCGAATTCCAACTGGGCACTAATTACGCACTTATACCTTGAAGAACTATTAACTGGGCCTGTACATTTTCAGCATATTAAGAGGACAGCTGAAACTGTGGCAAAATAGATAAATACATGACGGCCCTAAAAAATATAAACTATATATAATTCTATGTATAGATCTATAATAAAAAAACACACATTTCTGGTGTGGAATAATACTTTATTGCCTTTTCCATCCAAAATAATACTATCTGATATTGTATGTAACCTATATATGTAACGCTCTATTTCTTTCTGAAATGTAATACTGACATTTAATACTATGCATTTAACAAGTAAAACCTGCACATTATTAATGTCTACATTTCAATCCTCCTTAAATTTCGCTCTCGATTTCAAACCTATTTATCCTGTTGTCTCTGTGTCTCTCTGCCGCCCCCTGCAGGCTGCGACAACGTAATCATTCTGTGGAACGTGGCGTGTGGGGAGGCGGTGGTGAGGATCGACACCGTGCACACCGATCTGATCTATAGCGCGTGTTGGAACCAGGACGGGTCCAGGATCCTCACCTCCTGCAAGGACAAGAGCATGCGCATCTTGGACCCCCGCGGCGGCACCGTTCTCATTGTGGGTTCATACAGTAATCTAATATTAATTCATGAATTAATTTTGGAGGTCTCACACAAGGCGTGCGTCTTGTCACGTGGTATAGCATTGAACACCCCTAACCCTAAAGCATACAGTATTTTCACTTAGGTTATTTTTAGCCACAATGCCTATGCCTCATTTTTATATGGCTTTATGCATCTTCATTCCTTGATGTATTTACTTAATTACACTATACTATACTATACTGTAATCCATTATACTATACACAACTATATTATGCTAAGCTATTCTATGCACACTATACTTTACTATATGACACTATACTACAGTATATAATATACTACACTATGTTTTTGTATGTACTGTTTAGTATGTATTTGTTTTGACTTGGCCATAATCTAATGTTGCCAGGAGAAGGAGAAGCCCCACGAGGGCTCCAGGCCTGTCCGGGCAGTGTTTGTGTCTGACGGGAAGATACTCACTACGGGATTCAGCCGCATGAGCGAGAGACAGGTGGCTCTCTGGGACCCAGTGAGTGCCAATCCGCTTTCTAAAGCAACGTTCTACAGGGCTGATGTTGTAAATGCTTGCATTTACAGTACAACACAATATACAGTATGCAAGCATGTACAACACAATATACAGCATGCAAGCATTTAAGAGACATTTTACAGCAATATACAGCAGCGACCCCTGAACCCCACATTTTTGCCCCAGCAAAAAAAATTTGAAT
>JAOEHI010003566.1:0-10674 GCA_025447815.1 Percopsis transmontana
TAGTCTAAAAACACAACACTATAAACGGGAAAACCTGAGAGTGTGTGTGTAATTGACTGGACAATAGGTACTATTACGCTTTCAGTGTGGTGAATACACACAGGTCTACTCTGCTGTTTCTGTGCTGGGACTAAATTAAATCAGAGGGCATGACTCGGCAGATTGAGGACACTTTCGTCGTGCGCCTCGCTGGGATCGCAATGCAACATGGACAACAGTGCACTTGCAAAGCAAACACAGGTGTCAGGGCACGCCACGCACAAGGCGAGTCTTGTTTTACTCAGTAATTACCCCCCCACACACACACACACCTTTTTCCAAATAATCGATCAGACAGAAACACAAAGACCTTTGCCCTGTCAACAGAAAGTGCATGGTGTACCAACACCTGTGCCAGTTATACAGTAGGTTAGCTTGTACTAGACTAAACTGGGTGTGCAGCAAGACAGGTCAGAGAAAGGATAAATGCCTCTGGGTGAGATCAAGCTATGCGATTCACAGACAGCGTAATGGATGGGAGGGGCACTGACAAGAGGGAGAAAGACAAAAAGGGAAAAGAAAAGGGAGAGAGAGATAGCGAGAGAGCGATAAAGCGGCAGGCATGGATTGATCGCAAGGTGGCAGACTCGACGCTAAAGTCCACACAGCTGATGCGGCTCTTAACTAGCGCAGCTTTTTACACATGTACAGAGGAACCCCCCTCCGAACACGGGGGTCGGTGTGCCGATGCCGTTACGGGGTCCGTGTTTGTTAAACGTCTGCAGCCAGCTTACAGGCGCCTCTTCTTCTTGCGGTGAGAGCGTAATTACAGCCTTGACAACAGAACATGCCAGTCTGTAGACCACAGTGTCAAAAAGACAATCAAAACCTCTCAGACAAGACTAATGGCCTATAATGTCTAGTCACCATTGTAAGAACTGTATTTATTAACTGGGTGTGCACCTGTGTGTGGGTGGGTACTGCGTTGGTGTGTGTATGTGTATGTATTTCATTTTTGTGTGTGTACAGTAAATGTATATATGTGTGTGTGTGTGTGTGTGTGTATTTGCTTGTGAATGTGTGTGTCCCCAGGTTAAATTGCTGTCAATGGGTGTGGGAACCCATAGGATTGTAGTTTCAGTTCCACAAACTCTAAAATAGTTCCTCAACATTAGGCCGGCAATGTGTTCTACTTTCATTTATTAGTTCAGGTCTGGTTCACTGTAATGTTGAAGTCTGTGATGAATGATTTACAAGAATCTAACCAAACATTGTATTGTTTGTGATAAGCCAATATCAACACTGGCACATCAGGCCAATGTTTACTCAGGAAAATAATTTAACAAAATTTCTGAGAAATAACAAGTACGAACAGTAAAATCCCTTCAAAAGTCTTATGTGTTTGTAATGCCAATTTATCTAAGGTTGCATACTGTAGACGCATTTGTTCGCAAGCATGTGCAAAAAACATCGATTACTTACTACATAGTGTCTGAATTGAGATTTAACATGCCTTTCTGCCTACATACACATACGGGGTAATTCAGACATTGACATAATTCAGACATTAAAGCACAGACATTTAGCTGGATGGATTGGGGATCTGAAAGCATTAATGTGACCTTAAAAATAAATGCATAAGAAAAAACGCAAAATCATCTCAAAAAGCATTCGGCGACCTGTTAGCTGTCGGTCACTGCCAACCACTGAGCTATAGCATACTGCTGTATTACTGCAGGGTTCAGTGACAGTGACATGGAATGTAACTCTTTAGAGTGTACCTTCTCTCACCTTTAGGTGTCTCTCTCTGTCCACTATATCTTCTATAAAAGTGTTTGAATGCATTCCTAGAAGGCATACATTGCTCAGCATACTGCATTTAGCCGCCTAAGTGAGCTTTTTTATGCTTTCTCTCTCTGCTTTCAGTCTCTCTCGCTCGCCCTCTGGCACAGTTGCCTAGACACCGCCCTGTAGCTTGGGAACCTCCTCGAACGACGCCTGAGCTCTGTGATCAGGGTGGCAGATATGGTGACAGCTCCCTGGCTCCCAAAGCCTGCGTACGTGGGCATATCTTTGTGCCATCAGCAAAACAACCTTCCCCTCTTACGCACGTCTCCTCGGCTGATAAAGGAGATCTGAGATTCCTTTTTTCTTTTCTGTGAGTGTCACCTCACATGACTGAGGTGCTGAGGCAATTACCACATTATGCTAGCAAATCTTTTTTTTGTGCTTTATTTCGTGTCATAAGATGATATTTGCTGGTCGTTCTAGTTGTAAATTTAAAGAATATCGACGTCCAATTGTGACTTTAGTCCAGTGGTTCTTAAACTGTGGTTCGGGATCCCTGAGGGGGTTGCAAGATGCTATTAGGTGGCCCGGGAAACGATAATCTTAGTACAGTTTTTCTTATATATTTTAAATAATTATTTCTGATCGTGTTTGATAGAAATGCACGTATATTTTTCATTGCTTTTTATGGTTATTCATTGTGTGAGCCAGTTGTCTTTTTGGTGTCACAGGAACCATTTTAGAACCACAGCTTTAGTTTATTAACAAGCTTAGGCCTTTTGCATTTCGTAAAAAATGTCTTCGGCCATTCAGCAACTCAAAAATGTGACTGAAATGTGCCTGCCAGACCCTGTAAATAGACACGTCCAGACAGAGAGCACAATGGAAAGGGATCTGTGTGTGTGTGTGTGTGTGTGTGTGTGTGTGTGTGTGTGTGTGTGTGTGTATGCACACGTAATCATGTGTGCATGTGTCTTGAAAGACTGTGTGTTGTGTAGCTACATGTTTATGGATAATTAATGTTTGTAAATTATCCATATACATTTCTCCATACTGTGCATGAGCGTTTGCATGTACATGCTTGTACTTTTTTCCTGGAGTACGTGCTTGCGTGTCTCTGTTGTCAGTGTCCACGCTCCAATGAAAGTCTATGTACCGTGTACCTGAGTTTGCGCTTGTGTGCATGTGTGTGCGTGTTAAACAAATACCGCCGCTGTTCTATGGTTTCATAACTGCACTTTGGACCCTTTGGGTACACAGCAAAGATGGGCCAATTTCACCCGCATTGTCTACCTGAGACAGTATGCGGTACAATGCCTGGAATGGCGGTTTATATTTACCCACTCTTCTATGCTGCTTTGAGACCACGGGGGAAAAAAAACATATCAGAAGAAGAATTTGTCTTGCACACCTTCTGCAAGTTAAAGACACCATTTTAGTGGAAGTATGTTTGTTTGTTTCATAAAAGAGTGCGCGACAATATAGCCATGTTTATTGCTGTCAGCCAATTCTCTCCTGGGAGATGCTCAGAAATAAAAACAAAGGGGTGTTTTGTTGGTGAACATCAAGGAAGGATAAACTTGAGACCGCATTTAGGAAGTCACAATTCATTTATGTGAAAAAGGCGATATATGTTGTATTACAGAACAGTAACTGTAATCTTTTTCACCTTACAGTATAAACAGTTAAAATATACTAACCTGTTACTCAACGTTCATTGGTAGTAAATAGCGCGTTGTGGGAATTGACCATTTACACGTTTCAAATTCAGAATTCAGCTTGCTGGGTGCCATGTACAACTTGATATCAATTCAGTTTCCTTCTTTCCCATTGTTAAGCACACATTAGCCAATCAGTGCAGCCTTAAACACTTGCGTCTGTTGTCCATTGGGTTTGGCCGCAGGGTTTTCAACTCAGGATAGGCTGGGGTTCCTGTAGACTCTCGAGCAGGAAGACTGTTGGACAACACTGTGTTCCTAGTTTGCTTGGATCACACCACAGCTTTTGATCACGATCCTTTCCCCTGACTGAGTCACATCCTGAAGTAGCGCTCTTATGGTGCGATGCTAATCTTGCTGAATTAATATTTGTCCGGGGCCAGAAATTGACTAAAAAATTAGCATATTTGAACCGCCTGAAAAATATTTTGCTGGTAGCTTCCTAGAATCCCTAATTTGCATCCAAAATGAAAAACAAATCTTGCCAAGAAGCAGAAAGCCTGTGACACTTTAAAACATATTTAAGGCCATACTGATACCAGACAATTTATTTGGTATGACCTGAACTTAGCTGTGCCAAATAAAGCTATGAGTTGAGGGACACTGGTGAAAAAGGGCAAAGTATGTGTGTGTGTGTGTGTGTGTGTCTGATTAACTACATGTGTGTTTCCACTCTCCTTCAGGTATTATGTCATCCCTGAATGTAGCTCATGAATGCATAATGAGGCACTGTGCACGGAAGAGCCGAGGTGTGTGTGTGTGTGTGTGTGTAGCCTATTTGTGTGCCTATGTGCCTATTAAGTGCCTATGTAGGGTATGCACATGGTGTAGAATTAATATTCTCCAACCGCTCACACCCTTTCAAATCTCAAGGGTGCATTTAATTATTTTGGTGGTTATTGTTCATCTTTGTGTAGAGAATGCTAATCACATTAGCATGCTAACTACATATACTGTTTTTATACATGCTAATTTAGGTGTTTGTTCTATTGTTGTCAGACCTGTAGTTGTCTGTTATGTAACTGCAGTCCACCAGGCCTGTCAGTTAGCAGTATTGTAGGGATCTGTGGGCGGTATACTTCAGCCATGTCATTAACACTGCAATAGGTCCACATTGCATTTACTAATTCTTACATTGAAAAAAGGTATGTAATGTGTGTTTACAGCCCAGGGTTGTCTTGTTTACCTGCGGGTGTTTTCACGCGGGGGGCCAACATCTGGAATATATACTGTATTTCAGTCTCTCTTCTTAAGGAGTAACAGCCAGCTTAATTTCAATTCTCATTAAAGCTTCTCTTGCAATTACACCCCAAAATGCCTTAAAACGTGGAAGAAACGGGGCGGGAGAGGGGTCCACTTCTAGAGTGTTTCATGTCTCTCTCAGCTTGCCCCTTAAAGAACCCTTTGCATGAGATCCACCAAGCACCTAAAGTACTTTCCTCCTGTGCTTTTCACATGCTCTGTGGAGGAGATGTGTTGATGTAAATTCGGCACAAACTGTATTCTGTTCCCCAGTTGCACTCTGACTTATGTCAGGATTCCCCTATATGAGATGAATAGAAGGAGGGGGAAGCATCTTCTCACTGAATGGTTTTAATACAACAGTGTGGCTTGATTTATGGGAACATTTACATATGAACACCTCATTGTTTCATGTACGCCTTGTCTTTGGAAATAAATCAATGTCATCGGTAGGCATTTTCTAGAAAGTCTTTTGCAGAAGGTAAATAGTTGTGTGTTCCCTGGAGGGAGCCTAATCATAAAAGAAACTGTTTGGGAAAGCCAGCTTGTTGGTTCACATTATGCACTTATAGTATATGGACTTTATAGCACTCCAAAATCCAATTAATGTGTACCAGCCGTCCCCAAATAAAGGTACCCCTTCATGTATCATAGACACACTCGCCAGTGTATTGTATTTATTGATGTGAATATGTTCCATCCAAGAATTGTATTTTTAGGTCTTAGAGATAGAGGGCAATATTTGCCACAACATGAAGAGTGATAGACAAATACACATATAAAGATAAATAAATAAATACGGCAACACAATACAATAGGTAAATGCTGTTATTCTTCTTTGAATTTTAATTGAACATTTAGTTTAGTTTAGATTGTTATACTATATTTATATGTATACTTTATTTAAAAATGACCCATCAGTATCCCCTTTGACCATAGTCCAGGTATCAGAGCCTTTAGCAATGACCGCCAGTGACTGTCAGCGGTGGTCCATGAGAACTTAGCCATTGCTCCGCTATAGTCCCGCAGGTGATGGGGAATTAGCCAGAGTGCCCAGCGGACAAATCGACGGGAGTCTGTGGGAATCGTCGGCTGTTTAGATGACACTAGCGGCTAGTCTAGCAGGGAGTCCGTCGGCCAGTTAACTCCAGACTGTGCTGAAAAAAGCAACGGGCACTGCAACTCGCTTAAACACATGTGCACTTACAGAAACGCAAACACACACACACACGCACATACTGTGTATACCTCCCTCCATGTCCCAGTTGTTGATGACAGGGGTCACACAGCTGTGCAGGCTGGGAAAAATGTGGACTAGGACTGCCCGAAGGGGGAAAGGTGGTCTTGAGTCACTCTACACTCATGTTCAAACCGGCTGGGTCAGGCTTTTGCTATCATCAGCTGTTAAGCATCAACCACAATCACACAAATACTGGGGATGTAGCATTGAAGCGGATTGCTTAAATATTATCTAGGACTTCTGTACACATAGCATGTGAATTTAGAGAATCCTCATCTTGTGAACAGGGTTACCACATGGAATCATCCCATCAGGTCATTTGAAAGTCTATTCCAGACAGGGAAAGGCAGGGAATTTACTAAATTCCATGTAGCGGCAGTTTAGGTTTTCTACCATGATAACAGTTCTTTTAGATTCAGATTATATAAATAATCTTATAGGTATTTATAGGTGATAGAAAGTTTACTTTTTAGTCAAGGTGATAGAAAGCAAAATGGAAGCCATCAGAACAGCTCCTCTGTAATTAAGTGTGAGGTTGAGGATGGAATGTATTGGTATTCACATTAAATTCCCATCTCTGAGTCTGTGTACCACATCTTACAGTATACCGCTCTTCAGTCCTTGTCATGTCTTGCCATGTCTCCTGTTTACCATCTAATGTCACAGATACTACAGCTAGCAACCACAAATGGCAACAGTTACAACTCTGTTGATTTATTGACTTCTCATCTTGTGTTTCTCAACGTCCAATAAGTTGTGATAAAAGCCATTTGCCTGATTGCAGTGGTTCAAGAACTGAAGATGACTCCTTTTCTGAACAAACAATCGTGCACGCACACACACACGCCCACACACACACACACACACGGCCGAGATACTGAAGAAACACAGACAGCTGGTTTGAACTCGGTAACCTTTTGTTCTGGGACGTTATTCAACAGCGCATTTATTACTCGTGCCGCGGAAAGCGCTGGCCCCAGCCGTACCCTTCTGCATGATTTGGACCCGCTATTTTGGCATAGTTTCTGCTATGTCAAACTATGCTAACGAATGCTACCAATTCAAATAAATGTTTCATGCTAACAAATGCACAGAACATGTATTCTTTATTATGTAATTTGTCGCCAGGTTTGTATTTATTCTGTTAACTGTGTAAACATCGCTAATGGTGGGGAATTGTTTCAGACTACAGCACTTTGTGTGTGTGTGTGCACTGTGCATGCTTGTTTGTGTGTGTGTGAGTGTTTGTGCATAGATGGGACTCTTTCAAAAGAGGAACACAGTTACCATGAGGCTCTTAGCTGGGACTACTTGTGAGCTCCATCCTTTGTTTCGCTACTTTTGCGATAAATCTAGGTGATAATCTTCCAAGCTCCCTGCCTTTAGCCAAATACTTTGGCTGGTTAGCTGCCATAGCAGGCATTCTATTCTGTCAGTGTTCATTTTAAAGGTAAACTACTCCTCATGCTTCACAGATGTTCCACGGCTGTTCCGCATTTGGTGTAAACCCAGCTTACGGCAGGATTCAACCGCATGGGTAATTCTAGAGCCAAATCATGGAATATTATTTTTTATGTAACGCTAAAGTACACTGTATGGAAGACCATTGAGTCTGTGAAGGATATGATGTAGGATGTAATCAGGTTTTTAGCCAAATAGGTTCACCCCAGTGCAATAATACATAGCCTATATTTGGTACATAGGGATGCACAGTAGCTCTCAAACATGCGCTAATCTGGTTGCACACGCTGTCTAGAATTTATTGTTTTTGTTTTTTTAGAAAGATAGGTGTGGATTTGTACCTGTGTGTTGGCATGCGCGTATGTTTACACTCGTGTCTCAGAGAGAGTTGGTCACAGGTCATGGCGTGTGAGACGTAATCACTTTGTACGAGGACACATAATTACATGGCACAGTGTTCGCAAGTGCACAAGGAAAGTAAGTGGTGTGGCCTCGTTGGATTGCTGTCATAACTCGTGACTTGTAAAACGCATCAGTGGCCTGCAGTACGCCCATCAGACTGTTTGTTGCTTTGAAATGGCATCCGCTTCGAGTTCCCCGTGTAATTACATATTTTAGCCACACAATCATACATGTCATATGTTTATCACATATGTTTTAGCTGCAAAAGGTTATCTGCTCGCCGCTCCACCCAAGACAGGCTGTGCACTAACTGGAGTCGAGAATTCACTTTCACATATCAGGCTCTGCCACATGCAGAGCCTGATTAAACATGCTTTTTCATGTCCTTAACAGCAGTTTGTTAATACAGTATCGAATCGTGAAAATTTGCACTTGCCAAGATAATGGATTTGAATCAGACAAGGCTGTCACGTGCTAGATAGACAAACCTGTCAAGCTGGATAGGACGAGCGGAACAGTTATGTTAACCAAACACTGCTGCCCTAATTCCACCCGTGATGACACAGCAAGGTTAGTTGAAACTTGATAAACCCACTTAATTAGACCTTAAGTGTTATTAAGCCTTATTAAGAGCAGACACTCATGAAAGGCCTCATAATGCGCCACTCAGCTAATTTGACCTGCCGCAACTAGCTTTAGCGTGCCAGGAATAAGACGTTCTCTAACTTGTTCATCATTGGTGAGATGATAAATAGCAAAACAACCTTTCCATGTCATCTGTAACACCACCCTATATTGGTGACATTATGGATATTCCCTTATGTAATGCTTTACGTACAATTTACTCTACTATGACTTGTCTTGGGAATGTCTTGCGTAATGTCAGTTTTTTTCCTAACATTGAACTAGCAGTGCAGCTGTGAGTTTTATTACTTTCAATGAGCAACAGAGATAGGTATGATAGTTATAACCGATTATATAACCTTACATGTACATTTACAGTTTCAGCATTGAGGAGACGCTTTTATCCAAAGCGACTTACAATTAGTACATTTGTCAACAGTTGAACTGGTTAACCACCAGTTTTAGCAAGCAAATAACATTCTTCCAGAAGGACAGCATCATGTCATAAGGTTACTTCACTTGCATTTTTAGTACATTACTCGAAGTTTATCATTCACTCGAAAGTTACCATTCACTCCTCAAAACAGTCAATAATTTCTAGCAGCCTAAATTCCGGCAAAGTGCTTCATATTCTAAGAGCTGATCTAACAGAGTAGAAAGGAGGAAAGTCTTTTTTTTTGTTTAAAGGAGGAAAGGAGTATTGAACAAGGATTGTTATGGACTATGAGGACTTCTGTTGGTGGGATTGGTGTCCTAAAGTAGAAAGATCGGTGGCCGGGGTACCGAGGTGGATTTTGAAGAGGTGGGTTTTAACCTTCATGGAGCAATAGAGAGCTGGGTTTTTCTCTTTTCAGAGATTCTATCAGCGATGGGGAGGACAACACATTCTGTCTCAGAGAGTGTCCCTGAATTGCACCCCTTCACATAAGTAAGTGCCAGCCCGTGCTTGGCACTTACACTTAGACATGCGTATTCCAATGAACGCTCAGTCGCTCAGTCGCCCCCCCCCCTTGTGCTTTGAGATCGCACTGTTGTGAATGAACAAGCGCCCGCATCACCGCTGAGCCCCAACAAACGGTGCGCATTTGTTAGCCGGAATGGGTCAGCCTCAGTCAAAGCCTTCTCAGGTGGCCCCCGCAGGGGCCAGGCCGCCCTCCCCGAGGACTGTGTGCGCAAGGCGGCTAGCTGAACCACCCCAAAGAGCCTACTGTCACCACCAGCACTTCAGCTATCCTGAAAGAGCAATGAACTATAATCCCCCTTACTCACCTAGTCTGTTCAAGAGGCCGGATCGCCGGTAAGTGAGACGGCTAATCATCAAGCTGATTTGTGGCGAAATATGACCGACAGGCAGTGTTTTCATGTTTTGGTTTTGAGCGGTTTGGGACGCGAGTTTGTTGACACTGAGCCAGTAGTCCACCAGAGTGTTTGATTCCAACGCTGGAGCAATTTATGTTGCATTTTTAACATATTCCCAGAAAAAATAAATGCCAGTAATGTTTGGAGTTGTTGTCAACAAGGCCGGTCATGTTGGAATGTAAAAGAAAAGAGAGGTGTGTGCTGGATTTCTCAATCATTTTCCTATCAGCTATGTCTCAGGTCGAGATGTTTACAATGCAAAAAGGAGTTTAAAAATATTGACCGATATGGAGTGTAATTCACCTTTGACCTTCATTTCATTCGAGCACAGTAGATTATATTGAATAACACATCAGCTGCGGGCTACTGTGTGTAAGAGAACATCTGCCTGGGTGACTGTACAGTCTGTCATGACTGTATGCGGGGTATGCAGAGGGTAGCACACAAAGGCACCACATATGAGCTTGTATCTAGTATTGTCGTAATGGTTAGCATGGACCACTGTATGAAGTTTTCCTTTATCATCTGGAAAACACACACACAGGCACATAACGCATTGACACAAATGTGCAAAACGAATTGCATCGACGTAAAAAAGCAAAATATCACACAATATTAGATTTTCCATCTTTTTGAAATTCTCCAGCCATCAAGTAACCTTTTTTTCACCCCACAATGTTCTCACACCTTCAAGTGAAGCAACACCCTGTTCCCCAACACCCCATGACTAAACATTGTACCTGGAATTAACTGCATGAACACCCGAGGTCCCACAGGTCCTGGGTGTCACGATCGGCGCGCTCACGGCCACGCGCGCATCGTGCCGCCTTTCCCCTGCAACGCACCTGTAGGGCATTAGGC
>JAOEHI010003567.1:0-10673 GCA_025447815.1 Percopsis transmontana
TTAATATCTCTAAATAAAAATACCTCAACGCTTGAATTGACACTCTCGGCTGTCTCAGACGACGACATGTTTTCTTTAACGGCGGACACCGTAGCTGCTTCTTCGTGTTTGCAAAGGTGGGGGTACGCCGTGAGTAACTGGCTGTTTGCAATTCGCAACAATCAACACTAGATGTCACTAAAAACTACACACTGGCCCTTTAAAGCTGCAATCTGCAATTTTTGCTTTTTCTATATCTTCACAAAACCTTGTTTGTGGCCTGCCAACATATAAATGAAGCATGCTGTTATCAATAATTCCCACCAGTTGTATCTATCTCACCATTCAAAGTCCAGTGTTAAGATGGAACTAGAAAAATGGCATCTAGTGACGCAAGTGTGACTACTACTACTACTCATAGATCCGATCAGGTCATTCAAATGGACCACTTACTGTACGGTAAGTCCAATTCGGTGGGTGCAGAGTGTATAATTTGCGCTAGTCTTTTTCCTTGGTCTGTCCCCAAACAAATTAGGTATTGTGTTAACTCACACCAACATACAGCCTAATGCTATGAGGATTAGGCGACAAAAGAATCAAGAGAGCAGCTTTAAATAAGTCTATCTGCGGAAGACAAGAACAACACATGGCGTAGACAAATCCAGGGCCAAGAAAAGTGCCTTCCAGAAGTGACATGATGCAGCCCTCCATTTAGCCCCCAGGGCACCTGGAGGGGGCCTCGACGGCAGCTCTCATCCGCCATCAAGCTATCATCCCAGATGACAGCTCTTAGGTGCACTTCCAGCTAAATTCTAAACTCTTATTCGCGCTTAGCCTGAGTGAAAGATGGAGTAGGGCAGGACCATAAAGGGGTGGGAGTGGGGGCTAGCACCGTGCAAACATTTTAGTTAATTATGTATTACAGCTGTCCTTCATAAAGTTAATTACTAAAAGCCAAGAGGCATGCGTGGCCCTATTTGCATACACAGAGTAAAAAAACAAGATGTGTCATATGCAAAGCAGGTGGATTTTAATTAGTGTCTTTTTATAGGAAACTTTGATAATCAAAGTGGCGTCATGTAAGACACAATCAGAATGGCCAACTGAGGGAAAGCCCCCGTAGCACCAGGGTGGAACCATCTGTTATTTACATCTGAAGGTATTCTAGTTTTCAGTGTGGGGTCAAAATCAACTGTCATTTGGACAGTTAACACTACTCACACTTTTTGCCGACATACAGATAATGTAATGTATAACAAATAGGTAAAAACGCAACTACACATGCAATCATAATACGTTTGTCAGTTATTGTCCTGTGACGTGAAATCTGTCATAAAAATCATAAATAAATGTTCTACTTGAGATGGTTTATAATCCAATATAAAGAAGAAAAAATATCAGGAACCTAACAAATGTATCTTCATTGAAACATGTTTTAATGTTTAATGTATTCAGTTTCCCAATTATGTCCAAATGGTATATGTTGACATGAATATATCTCCGCGATTACAATGAAGCATCTTGCTACGCAAAATAATTACAAAAAGCTTAGTGGAAGTTCTGCAATTTTTTACAGTTGTTACTTTCGAAAATAAGCACTTAAACCTGCACTTTACCCTCATAGTCATTGTCGCGTCTAGATAAAGTACATTTGGAAATCCCTGAATATAAAAATGAATCTCTTCCCTAGAAACACTTGAACCAGTGAAACTCGGAAACTCTGCAAACCAAATGAACCTCGAAAAAACTCGACTGCGTTCCTCCCTCAGTCCACATCCATGCTTTATGTTATTGCCCCGCATATGATTCACCTGAGAGCGAACTCCTCTCTGCATCCCGGAGCTGATGAGGAGCCGCTCGGCGCTGGGAGGAGGAGGGCGCCAGGAGAGTTGAAACAACCCGAGTTGCGGGGCCTTTATCTGCCAGGCCTAATGATGGCATCCACCTGCTGTTTTATGGTCACAGCTGGAGCAATGCGGCTCCCATTTGGCCCAGAGCAGGCAATCTCTCTCTTCGCTCTCTGTCTGGCTCTCTCTCTCTCTCTCTCTCCACCTTATTCCCCCCCTCGCTCTTCCGGTCTCTTCAATCTCACCCATCAACAGAATCTCTCTCCACGACATTTCTTCACCCTCCCTTCACTCTCTACCTCCTATTGTGGTTCATTGCCCTGATGTTCTTTTTATGGTCAACACCCATGAGTGTCTCATCTGAACCGGTCTGGCCTTATACATGTTTCAGGAGGAGATGGGTTGACAGTGGTGAGAAAGGAGGGGCACGAGGTGCCCAGCCAGCGAAACATCAGGGCAATATGTCACCCAGCTGGCATGATGACCTCAGCCATTCAACCTTGCAGGGCTCTGACCGCGCATCGCTAACCTGAGGGTTGCAATATTAAAGTGATGTATCCCCTTTTAGTGGAACAATTTCCACTTTTTAGTACGCGCGGCTCCCCAAAGAATCCGCAATGAAGACCTGACGAATAGTCCGCCACCAATGGCGACCGCCCACGGGGGAGCTATATGTCAGAGAGATTGTCATAACCTACTTGTGAAATATACATGAACTTTGGCTATTCCACCTGGATTTTGTGAGCTTGCGTTGAACATTTCAATAAGTCATTTTGTGTGTTTAGTTGAGCTTTGCAGGCCCCTCCCACACCTGAGTCTCTTCGTTCAGGTGCGCAGTTGTGTTTCAACATGGAAATTTTGGGTTCTGGGGGTGCTATAGGACAATTGATGACAGGTTTCTCTGTCGAGTAAATTAAATTAATATATGCATGTTAAAACCATAAAGGTTCAGTTTAAGTTAGTGATCATGTTTTAAACCTATGATACAATTGGCTGATGATCGTGTAATGATTTTTTAAAAGATATCCAGTATATTTAACTCCTTTCTCAAGTTTGTAAATGGATGTTTTGTTAGGCAGCTGCAATGTTCCCATACTCCCAAAGACAGGCTTAATTGGAGTTTGCTCAATATCTTTCTATAAACGCTAAGGGTCATTCTTAATGATCACTGACCAGCAAGGCTACTTGCATCAGTGTTTCCGATCAAACTGCAAAATGAAACGGCTCACTTCACCTCGCTGCCCACCTAATCTGCCATCACCATAATCATTCTGAACTCAATCAAGAAGGCCTCAGCTGACCAGATTTTAGACAGGTGATCTCCACGGAGCCTCACAGCAGGTGTTTTCTAGACAACTTCTGACTGACTTGACTGAGGGAGATTGGAGTTTGGACTAAAAATAGGGGCAACAAATCATTTCTGGGAGACAAGCAGAAATTACTGAACAGCAGTGAGGGGGAAAAAAAAAATCATGATCTGCGCTCAGGCCTGTCAAAAACCCAAGACGTCCTCAGAGAAAGTCGCAAGCTTGACAACATGTCAATATCACTTGGAGTTCTTCACTGTGAGCACAGCTCTTAGGGAAATATAATTTACAGCTTTACACAAAATAGTAGACAGTTAACATTTGACGAAAGCAGTTGAAACAAAAAAATAAAATCTTGAGCAGTCGATCTCTGAGACCACAAGAAGACAGGTTTTTTTTGGTTTAAAGTAAGACAACACTTCTTTGTTGATCACTGTCAATGTGCTTACCGGACCAGACGGTGTTGTCTACGTTTCAGCAGCTAGCAGCCGTCTGTCAGAGATCTAACGTTTACGGGAAGGAATGGTTGTCCTTCATTTTAGCCCCCGGTTCGTCTGCCTCTTAAAACTGTCACACAGACGCTTCTCAGAAGCTGACAGGATGAGTGAATACAAACCCATATTAACAGTGACAGCTTCAGCTAAGTAGACCTAAGCAAACACAATGCTCGGGTATCTGGTCACAGGTGCCACTCTCTAGCCATAAAGAAAAATGTAACGCGACAGAAAGGAGCCAAACAAAGACATGAACAAGGTTTTATTTAAATGAACGATGCATGCTGCAGCTAATGGTGGCTTACGTTTTTTACAATGCAGTATTTGTGAGGGAGGGAAGGAGGGAGGGTGTGAGTGGTAACCGTTTATATTTTGAGGAATTGGGCTTCTGTGAATATGCATATTCGAGACTGTCTTGCAATTTCCATATTTAGCTACACACCCCTAGGTGGTTCTGGTGGTCTCTAGGGGCGACAGCAACTCTTGAGTGTGATTTGTCCCAGGGGCGGCTACATGTGCTGAATAAACATGAGGCTACACCTCCTTCCGCTACACTTGTAACAGGTCAAAGTTCATATTTACAAGAACAGCAAATCCACTTTCAATCAAATGTGTTTTGAGGATGGCAGAACTAAGCTACCAGCCGAGTTAGTACAGCTTTTTTTACAGCAGTACAGTAATATAGCAGTTTTCAATTTACTTTATTTACAAGTGTGATAAATGTCTAGCTAGCTATTTAAGCTAAACAACTATTGTTAATTAGCTAATCAGTATTTACAGCTTTATAGTTTTACACACAGTTACTGTGGATCTAAACACAACATATGATTTACCTCTAGTCTCGTTCAGAACCATGCATTTTAAAAACTGTTTGCTGCCTTAGCTAATGTAGTACTATGCACATGCAAACCTCAATAAGCTGCACAGCGTCATGGAAAAATGTATTGCTTTAATCTTTATCTGAACATCCTAGACAGGAGGCATATCAAGTTTGCGTTATCAGAGTTAAGATTTGTTTATGCCTGAAAATAATCGTTGGTTCTAAAGATTATTCCTCTCTGTATCTTCTACAGTACATTGCTAAATATATTAGGATTCGGGGGTAATGTGGAAATAGTGAATCACACAATAGTTCTGTTTAAAGAGCAGACAACTAGACCTCCCTTTATAAGTGGTTTCAAAAGCTGTGTACTGTATGTGGCCTACTCGAGATCTCTCTTGTTTAGACCAATCTGAAAATGTTCTACATCTGTGTGGACAGGTCACTGAAGTAAATCTCATATATGCAATTAGGCCTGTGGTCAAGTATTGCAGGATGGATGACAGTTATTTTATACAACAGCAAAAGATGCTGGAAAGCAAAGGCACAAATTGTTATCTGCAACAAGTTTATTTATGTATATGTTTATGTATATGTATATATATATTTTAGACTAATAATTGACATAATCAAATCTGATTCATAAGTCTTGCCTATAGTCATCTGATCGTCGAATCATGTTTTGTTATTTTTGCTCATTGATCCATATTAAAAGGGGACCTATTGCTCATTTTCACTGTTCATAATTTTATTTTTGGGGTCTACTAGATTTACATGATTCAGTGTTCCAAAACCACATTATTTTTATTTTATTTTCTCATACTGTACATCTCTTTTCACTCTAGGAAATGCTCTTTTAGAGAACCTGTCTTTAAGCCACCCCCTCCCGATGAGCCCAGTCTGCTCCGATTGGACAGGTCGCCTACTCTGTTCTGACTGGTCCACCGCCAGAGCGGTTCCGCCCCCGTCGGCTGTTCAAACACACACACAGAAAGCAGTTCTGGCACCTGCTTTTTCTCCCATTAGTGTGGCAAACATAATTTTAAGAGGTGATATATGATCATTAATGTGAAACGTATTATGTGTAAATAATGTAATCTGGCTATTTCATCCGCACTACAAATTCCCGATAGCCCCGCACCCGCAAATGACAATGTTGATAGTTTTCCACCTGGTAGCCTACATAAAGTTTAGCGGTTCACCCGCGGCTACCCAACCCGATGCCGGACAGGATTTCAGTGCCATATCACACAGCCCTACATGAAACATTAATAACCGGCATTAAATTTCATACTAACCGGTTTGAGAATGAGAATTTTAAGGTGGAATGCAAAACCGGAGCGTTAGACCGGCCATGGACACCGTGGCGTGCCGTGGCGTGCCGTGGAGAGCCTGGGCGGTGGTGGAGGACAGGCAGAAGCCCCTGGAGTGTTAGGCTGGCCAGGTTCATAAAAGAGTCTTTGAGCAAAAAGTGGTTTTCACACACCAAATGTTCTCATAGCTTTCAAGCCGTGGGTGGAGATTTTCAGATGGCGGGGGCAGTATAATTCTGACTCAAAATCAGAAATGCTTGCTGAAACACGTTTACAAACATAGGCTGCCCAAAAGAAACTGACTGGATTGTCTTATTTAAACTTTTTGTGGGTTGGTAGACACTCCAGATACCCACATTTTTGATAATAGGTCCCTTTTAATTATATGGGGGAGAAACTGGCCAACTGGTAGTGCATTTTAGTATGTCTAGTAGGCTACTCATGTCAGAATACCACAGGCATATCAATGAGCCAGTCAGATGAATGGCTATCCATACATACCGTGCAAGAGGAAATACCATGATAACAAATCCAACACTGCATAACCCTCGTTACTAGAGTAGCTACAAACAGAAATTTAACTACAAATATGTTACAATGCAGAACTTCCTCACAGAAACCCAAATCATAACATGCCACAGCGGGCCAGATTTTAAAAAAAAAACACTGGCCTACCTGCGGCTACTATGGCTACACAATAGGGCTGGGTATTGGCAAGGACCTCACGATACGATACATACTCTGATACATTGCAAAATTATAAGATAATAGACCTGAAAATAATAATGTAACCACAGTGGGCTCTGTAGCGCAATGGATAGCGCATTGGACTTCTAGTCTGACACTGGAGAAGTCATTCAAAGGTTGTGGGTTCGAGTCCCACCAGAGTCGCTCTTTAACCAATTTACCTAAAATTATCAATAACTGTCAATTAGCTAGACAGTAAGTGACTAACATTACAGATAGTATTCACTAGATTATGGAATGTAAATTTAAACAATGATTAATCACTGACAAAATATAATACCCAAAAAAGGTTACTAAAAGTAAAGGGATAAATCAGGACAATGAACCACTAACTCCACATAAAACATGTCCTTTTGAAATCTGTAACATATCCTGATCCAGTCTTGTCTTAGTTTTGATGCAAGACTGTACACATCTCACTGGGCAGGAATCTGTCCATTATGGTATGCACGCTATATGCCTCTACAATGCTTTGAGATGTGCAGCAAGCATAAACATATGGTATTGTAGTTTCCATACACTTGTTGAACTTAGTGCTGATAAATTTGTATTAATGTTTGTAGACCAATTGTAGGTGAGGGTGTGCAACATTTTTATATAGTTCTGTTTGTGAGGCTTTGCACACTATGCCGATCAATGCCAAACGTGGCGTTCGCACACCCACAGTTTGGCCTGTGTGCGAACACACCAAGTTCTATTTTGTTTGAAGTAGACCTTAAGTCAGACAGAGCTCCAAAGTTACTGATGCCTTGATCTATGGATCATTTTGTGGATGTAAACACAGAGTAGCTAATAACTGTAATTTTATTTTGTATATTCCAGTTCATTTAACAGTAACCCTTACATATTTGTTACATTTTTTGTGACTTTCTACCTGTTTGTCATCCAAAAGCATAACATGAATAGCATGGGCAACCTTGTTTTAATTGCCAATTTTACTGCAAAAATCACTTTTTTCTTCTTCTCACCAATTAAGTAATAAAACAAGAATTTGTCTTTAGACTCTTTCTTCGTGTAGGCTCCATCTCCCTACTAAATCATTCAAGAGCACTGTGCCTCTCATTACCCTGCTTAGCAAAACTTCCTCGGAAATCAAATAAATCAGCGCCCGGGAATAGAAATTAAAGCCCTGCCTGCAAGCTCCTGGGAATTTTTTTTCCTTCCTTTCGAAAAAAGAAAAAGAAAAAAAATCAGAAAAAAAACGAGCTGCAGTTAAGATTTAAAGCACTGCAGTCATGAAGGCTAGCTTAACTTCACCCCTGGGCTATTGTACAATGAAGGGCAAACTCAGTGCTCGTGCATTTGAGAGACTCTTCAGTACATATTGTACTGTAAGTAGATGAGGTGAAAACTTCTGAAGGTGTACCTCCGGAAGCCCACCTCTCAACACTGTAACCCAAGAGCAGTTCCTGCCCAAGCGATCCATTTTGTGATAGCTCAAGATAAAAAGTTGCTGTCTGTAGCCACAATTGACAGTCCAGACAATGTGGGTACTATAGTCAATTGCTTGTGATTGGGAGCTAGCATGCAGCTATTTAGAAAACGTGAGGCAATTATGGGCTGAATACAAGGCAGCCACTGTTGTGTGATTACTGTTTCGAGACTATGGCAGTTTTACATAAGTAGTTCTCGTGCGTGTTACGTCTGAATTATGATGAGGTTCGGTGCCATGATGTGATGAGAAACTCCAAATCAGTAAAATAACAAATAGTATAAATAAATAAATAAACAAACAAACAATCAATCACCAACAACCCATAATCTGCAATCCCCCACCCCGCATCTGCCCCCTCCATCCCCCCTCCATCCCCCCTTCCAGAACAGTGATCGTTTAAATTCTAGCCAACATCTGACGCTTTTTTGGGCTGGGTTTGTTTATAGAGAGCAGTGGCCAGCCGCTGAGAAGCAGCACTCACTCGGGACCGGGCCAGTCAGATCTCGTCAGCCCTGGATGACTAGATGAAACAGCCGTTCAAGGCCCATCCACACAGGTTTGCGTTTAAAAGACAGCACGGCACGAGGCCTGGGAGACACAACTGCACATGGGTCCGTTTCAAAAAAAATAAAAAATAAAAAAAAAACAGAGAGAGAGAACGAGAGGTAGAAAAAGAAAAACATTATTTATTCAGCATGTTTACTGTTTACATTTTCTAGGAGAATCTATGAATTTTTTTTAAAACAAAAAAGCAGATATTGAATCCCAAATGTACGTACGATGGAGAAGGGGGTTTACTTGAGCAGTGATCGTCTGTTAAGCAGTCAGACTTTGATTTCCTTCACCTTTTATGATAAAGTTCAAGTTCTCTCTCCGGTTTTCCGGCAAAAGCCAACTAACTAGAGCGGAGTAAGACTGGATTGTGGTATTCAAGGTGATAATTAAAGCCTCCTAAAATTGCTACCAAGTGAATAACGCTCAATCACATTTAATTATCACCAAGGAATAAGCCGGAGAAATATAATTACACAGGTTTTGTACAGTAGGAGCATTGTTTTTAAGACTTTGCTGCCTTATTGGCTAATACAAACTGCTACATACAGTATGAATCCAATACTGTGGCACACAGACAGATGTAAATACCAAGATATACTACAGATATACTGTATATTTACTATATACGTTTTCTTCTTTATGTTGTGATAGTAAGTGAATGATCCATGCACACATACACGCTTAGAGACCTTTCGGAAAGTGCCTTCCTCAAATCTGCGATAAAACGTAAAACAGGCATAATTCCGGCCCTACTGGTTCACCATTAAAACATGAACTAATTAACATCGACTACACACATTAAACTTCATGAACAGCGTTCTTGTCACACCAGCATCATTTTTTTCTTTAATGACAACCTCTCCAACACCATCAAACGTGGCCCATTTAAATTGCAGAGTACTAGCAAGGGTTTCTTCAGAGGCCAAGGGAATAACTGTAAGTGTCCGCCATTTAGCTATTTATTAAATATATAAATAAAATAGGCAGCAATGCAAATAAGGGTTACGATGAGACTACTTTGAGGCGACTTTGTAATGCGGCAGCTATTCATCACGGTGCTAGGATGCACTCCTCGGTCGCCTTAGTTTATTTTAATGAAGCCCCCATATGTAAATGGCCCTGCACTTTTTTTCCCTCCCCCTTTTTAAAAACAGGCTTTTCTCCTCCGCTGTTTATATTTGAACATGGGAATGTGGGCGTTGCAGCACAGAATGAGTTTTAGAGCACACGCGCCTAGAATTCACCAGATACTGTATGTTTCTCAGAGGACACGAGTTCTCACTCACCTATCGACGCAGCCTCTGCGCACGCCCACATGCTCTCATGCCAAAAGTGTTGAGTAGGGTTCGTGTGGACTCCCCGTTCAGTTTCCCAGGGCTGTTCGTATAATCCTTGACGGTGTGTACATAAACACCCTGAGATAGCTTAGACATCACTCAAGATGGAATAGAAAACAACTACGTGTGTTGACAGACAACATTCCTAATCTGTGGAAAACACTTCCCTCTCCCCTGGACAACAACTTATCTCTAATGATAAGGATGCTTTAAAGGTATATTACGTAGGATTTAGGGGGATCTACTAGCAGAAATGGAGTATAGCAGTCATAATTATGTTTTCATTAGTGTATATCACCTGCAACAACAAATCGCTGTGTTTTTGTACGCTTATAATGAGCTCTTCATATCCACATAGGGAGTGGGTCTTCTTCCACGGGGCCCGCCATGTTGCATCGCCATGTTTCTACAGTAGCCCAGAAAGGACAAATCAAACATTGGCTCTAGAGAGCGCCATTCGTGTTTTTACGTTGAAGTGACAGCTTGAATCCGGCCACCGTAGGTTCTAATAAACGTTTGGAAAGGGAGAGGTGAGGGAGGGGTACTCAGTTGACTACAATCTGCAACCTCACGGCTAGATGCCCCTAAATCCTACATACCGAACCTTTAATCCAAAATACAAAGATGGGCTAGCTTTTACCTATGCGTTTTCTTAATATGTGCGTTTTAAAGTGACTGAGACTAATGCTGTGAAAAAACATAATCTTAACGTTTTTGTAAAAACGTTGAGAGAAAGTAGATTTGGGGACTGAAATATGCATTGTCGCACAGTGGTACAAAGAAGACAGACACACACACACACCCACCCACCTCTTTGATTATATCCCAGAGCCTCATAT
>JAOEHI010003570.1:0-10671 GCA_025447815.1 Percopsis transmontana
GCGAGCGCGAGCGCCCGAGCGCCCCCGCGAGAGCGAGAGCTAGAGAGAGAGAGAGAGAGAGAGAGAGAGAGAGAGAGAGAGAGAGAGAGAGAGAGAGAGAGGTGCCTGGGGGCAGTTTTGGCCTGGAAGGGCACCTGTGCTAGAGCCCAATAGTCAGGGTCTGATATACTTGTAGTTTAATATTAGTTTATGATAAGTTGAATAGTTTGTACGTAGTTCTTTTTTTGTTCTTTTTTTTCCCTTCGATATATTTTTGTAATAATGCACCCTTGCACTACTGCACTTTCTACGTGTCTGGAGAAAAAATAAATTGAAGAACCAGATGAAGTCCTCCTGAGTCAATGTCTCCTCCTTCCACCATGGGGCTAAACCTTACACATGGGATCTAGCAAAGATGGGCAAGCATGAGGATGGACTTTGTGGAACTTGCAAACAGAAACAAACTGTTCAGCATGTACATTTGGATTGTCTTCAATTCAAAAATGAAAGAGAACAGTTATAGTCTGCGCTATGTCACATACGAATACAGAACATGACATAAAGAGACCCCTGAGCTTCAATTTGAGATAGTGGAAGCAGTTTTGTATTATATCTCTGCAATAGGATTACTCTATGGAGGCCCAAAGCTGCCAAAACTAAAATAAATGTATACATTAAAAAAGTGCTCAAATAAATAAATAAATATTCTATTAAATGCACCAAAAAATAAATGTAGGCATTAATTAAATTATACCATGCCAATAATTAAAACATAATTTGTTCTTTTATTTTTTTGTTTGTTTTAATATTTTTGTCTGTATAATTTTTATAATCTTTCCTTTTACATTTGTCTGTCCTAATTACATTTTTGTATGCATTTCTGCCTCATTATGCAAATGAGGAGGGCTAACATATTTATTAATAAACAATGCATTAATTACAAGGGAGAAACACGCAAGGGAGAAACACGTTAGCTTCGCATTAGCAATGCTCCACCAACTGCATTCTGACGAACAATAGGACGCTCTGGCTTATATAGTTAGTGCATTGTTTATTAATAAAAATGTTTCTTGATTCAGCACTTTCTTAAGTTTGTATTTGGTTAATCAATTACCATCAGGTGTGAAAGGAGGATGGAGTGTTTGATGGTGTCAAAGGCTGCGCTGAGGTCAAAGAGGATAAGGATGGTGAGGAGACCAGAGTCAGCGGCAAGAAGAATGTCGTTAGTGATTTTGAGGAGGGCAGTTTCAGTGCTACTGTATGTTTGGAGCGGAAGCCAGATTGAAATGGTTAATAGAGGTTATTGGAGTTAAGGTGAGTTTGAAGTTGAGTAGCAACAACTCGTTCCAGGATTTTGGACAGAAATTGGAGGGTTGAGATGGGGCGGTAGTTGTTGGAAATGTCTGGGTCCAGACCAGGTTTTTTCAAAGTGGGGTGATTGCAGCAAGCTTGAGGTGGCGAGGGGACAATGCCAGAGGCCAGAGAGGAGTTCATTATGTTGGTGATGAGGGGGGAGAGTGAGGGGAGGCAGGCCTTGGCAAGGAATGTGGGGATTGGGTCTGTGATGTTTGTAAGCTTCCAGGTGGACAGTGAGACCAGTTTTATTGGTGAGTCGTTCCATTTGTCGGCATCTGGCTTTGAGGAGGCGGAGTTGGTTAGTATAGCAGGGGGTGGAGTGTGTGAAAGAGACAGATTTGGTGTTAGGGCGATGGTATTGAGACAGGATGAGAGTGCTTCATTGTAGGCGTTGACGAGTTTGCAATAGTGGATGTCAATATGGTGGAGAAAGAGGTGGGGTCGATGGATTTGAGGTTCCTGAATGTTAATGTACGTTTTTGCTTGATGGGGGGAGTTGGGATGTTGATTGATGTCCATGGTGATGGCCAGGTGGTTGGAAATGGCGAGGTCAGTGTGGGTTATGTTGTTGATGGTGGTACCAGATGAGCAAACCAGGTCTAGTGTGTGTGTCCTTTTTTGTGGGTAGGGAAATTAATGTGTTGTCTGATGTTGAAGTGTAGGATGTCCAGGAAGTTCGTGGTTGTTTCGGAGTCTGTGAAGTCAATGTGGATGTTGAAGTCACCTAACCTGATATGGCACAGAGTTGGGATAGAAATTCAGATAGGTCAGCGAGGAATGCAGGGTTTGGTTTGGGGGGGCGATAGATAATTGCAGTGACCAGGGGTTTAGTGCCAGGCAGTTTAAATGATAAGTGCTCAAATGAAGTAGGAGTGGGGATGGGTACTATGGTCGGTTTGATGCCATGTTTGTGTATTATTGCAATTCCGCCGCCACGACCCTCATGTCGTGATTTGTCAATGTATGTAAATCCAGTTGGTGTAGTTTGGTTTAGGGCGAAGTAGTGGTTTTTGCCACATTTCTGTTAAGCAGAGGAAATCCAGATTATTGTTCGTGATGAATTCACTGAGGATGAAGCCTTTGTTGCTGAGGGAGCAGGTGTTAAAAAGGGCGAATCTGAGGAGTGGTTGGTTTTGGGTAGGCTGGTTGAATTTGACTAGTGTTTGTAGGCAGGCGGGGCGCACATGCCATTTGTTGTGATGACGTAGACTGGAAGCGATAGGGCGAACATTGGACCAGATGGACGGAATTTTGTGGTTGAACCCGTAGTAAACAATCTTTCTATGGGAGCTTCGGTGGATGTAGCGGGGGCGACGTAGGAGAGCGAGCTCTTTAATGATGGAAATACAGAATGGAGGGATAGCGGTGTTCAGCTTGTATAGTTGTGAGATAGAGTATGTAAATTACATAGTTAGTTGGGGAGAGTGAAAAATTGCAGTCATACGTTAGCAGATGGGAGATTTTCAACACGACACGACAGTCGGTGAAAGGCAAGAAATGCTAGCCACTAGCTAACCGCTAACTGTCGGCAGTGGTCCCAAAACAACAAAGTTTAACCGCACCGGGACAGAAGAAGATTCTGTCCAGGGGTCTACCGCACAGTAGTAGCGCTAGGCACAGATGAATAAGTCCAGGATTGTGATCGCCGGCAGCGAGCGAAAAAAAGTTACCCAGGTTACGAGTTACCCAGGGATGAGCTGCCGGTGGCAGTAGTGTTGTCAGATGGCAGTTACGAGGCTGCTGGTCAGGGGCAGAAGCCGCCGTAGGAACACACAACTGGTGATGGCAGGTAAGTTGGCATCCAAGTGGTTATAATCCATGTACAGACGGACGGAGATGATAGAGGATAGAGTTTGGAGTTTGGATTTTGGATTATGGATGGAGAAGCGGCAAACAAACAACGCCAGCGTCCTCTCCGCATTACAGATCGATTGTACTGCTCATACACAACTGGCACAGCCTTCCAGGTGAACAGAGAACTATCGTTTTTTTCCAACTAATTCTGTTAGCAATGGAAACTGGGGAACAATCACGAGAGAGCTTAGGAGGTTTGGCAGATATGGCTGACAGTGCCGTTCCGGACATTATGCTTTTTCGAGTTGAGTCAGAGTGCATGGCAGAGAATGACATAAGGTGAGTTTACTTTACTCTTGGGGCAGTCAAAAGTAAGCTGTGTAAATCAGCATTCTCATGTTTTACTCTAAGAGGCTGTATGCGATGCAGCGTGTTGTGCAGCGATACACCCAATTTTCTGAGTTGAGTAAATATGTCTATATTTTAGCTATCAAATATTAATTTGGAATGTCGGTCATTTATCAACATAGTTTTCCACACCAAATGACGATTGGTGAAAGGCTGCTCCAATTTTTACAACAGTTTTAAAATTGTCAAGCGCCTGTCCAGACCCTATTTGCGAAGTGAATGGGTTTGGTTATACGATGCTAGGGTAACACAGCGTCAATGCTAAAGCACCTCAACGTTGCGGTACCTTCGACTGTCTACGACGAGTCGGAACCCCACCAATTCCGGCTACCGCTGCGGAACAATCATCCTCCTCCACGCAACGTATGCATGGTGCGCGTTGGTTGACAATAATTCAATTGATGATAATCCAAAAATATACAATATATTAAAGTGTGGAAAAACCTGAAGGCTGCCCATCATTTTGAGAGATTAGAACACTGATGTCGATCGTGCAAACTACCGTAACTAAGTAATTCACTTCCTGTTTAGTTGGTGGAGAAATAGGAGCGCCAAGCTTTTGGCAGGAGCAGTATTGGTGCCGAACGAGACGCAGCTCAGCTCACGCTGTATAAGATCTGCATTCTCCAGGACGTACCGCCATATTTTTGACTCAACAGTAGGCCCTACCGTTAGTCGATGATTTCGCTACATTTGCAATTATTCTTCCTCTGAACATTGTCCGTGCTTGCCTAACGTTTGTCTCCGTCTTTCCGCAGTCTGTTCCTGTTCTCCCGGTCTCCCGGTCCTCCACTCCTGCCTGCTCGCCTCCACCGTTACCTGACGCCTCGCTGCCTTGCCCTTGTTCTGCTGCTCTGCCTACCCGGTACCAGAAAAACACATAGGACACACCTCTTTTATATTGGATTTTAATGCTTCTTGTATTATATATTAATATTTTAATGGAAAATTATAGTTTTATTTCAATAGTTTCGGCACAGTCACTTTAAAACACTAAAAACCAATATAAAGAAGTGTGTCGTATTTGTCCAGTGTTGTTTCTAGTTGTGGGAAGTTCGAATATTTTTACTGACTCAGATCTTTGAATCTCAGTTATTTTGTTAATTTTAAAACTAGTTAGTGCGGCGCTGTTGCTCTCTTGTGGGCGATGTAAAAAAAGAGCGCGGTTCTCAAATACTGAAGGCTACATGTTTTGCTTCAGTTGACAAAGTATAATAGCCTACACAAATTCACTTCTTGATCATTCTCTATTATCATTCTATAAAGCCACAACCAATTCAAACCATGTGAAAACCGAAGAGGTGCAGAGACGCCCTACTACAACGAACGAAAGACACCGAAGACCCATAGTTATGAGTCATGAACTAATCATTTCTGTTTTCTGTACTGACTGAGCCTATGCAGCTGCCATGTGATGAGTGAAGGTAAGCGTCCAAGACCATTCACGCATCCGTGAAAATGAAAGAATCACTCACTGAGACAAGTCATTACTCTGGGTAATATAAAAGATTAGTTCCTAAAGAACAAAACGTTCACGAGCAACACAACACTAGTTGTTTCTGGTATAGATTCAGTCACATCCTTGCATTACATGGACATTTTATTATGGGTCCTTGAAAGTCAAGGAAAAGTTTTCAAATTGTATTCCATGAAAATGTGTTGTGCTATGCACAACCAGATATGTCATTATGAGACTTTGTTCATAATGAAAACTGGAAATAAATTCAAAATCCAGCTAAACCAATCTGTCGTGAGTGAAAGCAGAAAGCCAGATATAGACTTTCTAATGACCAAGTGTTGCGCTAACTAGGTTAAATTAGCTAAATTAAATTAGCAGGTTAAATTACATGGAATTCATTTTGTTTTGCTACTGTAGGACCAAAAATGCTTGATTGTTGCAGACTGAATAATCTAATAAAATGTAGCTAGTACATCAACGTTTGAATTGTTGGTGTATTTGTTTTACTCTACTACTTGTAAGTATGAGGAATATAAAATCAGTTTGGGATAAATCTAATGGAGGTATAAACATTCTCTTTTCATGTGTTTTCAGGTTGCTGCCCCTATAATGACTTGGCACTGCAAGTTGTGTTCCACTCATTTCACTACCAGAACACATTTATTTATACATTGTAGGCTGCAGCACAGCCACTTTTCAAGAGTTAGCCCACTACCATGATTCCATGATAACTGCATGTGCACATTTCAGATGCTTAGTGCATTGAGAACTCATGATACCATACTCCAGAACAGCAGTGCAGGGCAGATTCAGGACCCTGTGACATTCAAGTGCCCTTTATGCACACCTTTTTCTGAATCTGTACTCCTCTCTCACATAAGAACACACTTAAAAAGCATGTGATGTCACAAGTGATTTGTATGAAGAGTGTCCGGGTCAAAGGACAGAAACAGAAGATTATGAGCAGTGTAATACTTTCAAAAAAATCAACTTGATTAGCTTCTTTATTCCTTAAGATGCAGGCAATCGGCCATGTGTCAAACACAGCTGGTGTGGACCACTTGAATCAGATCTTTATCCCAGCCATTGATTAAGGAGGCAGGTAATGATATGTTGCACAGACACGGTCACAATATTACAGATTTCACACTCAATGAAGCTGTCAGTGCTGTCATAGACTCTAATGTTGTATTAAGTGCTATTTTCAGAGGTGCAGTTGTCCTCTTCCAAGCGAAGAAAGACATTTATAGAGCACAACTACCCATTGGTAATGCCAGTAGAGTTTCAATTAGAGCCTCCTGGTCATACCATGTTCCAATCCTTCAAATTATTGTTTAAAAACACATTCTTAGCAAGATCAGAGAACCAAGCACTGAGCCAGGTCATTATGTGTCATATCGTGATGGCTAATTTCCAAGAAAATTAGTTACTCTCAACAGAAGATCTAAGATCTAAACCTAGCAATGCAGCTATATACTGATGAGCTTGAAATTGCTAACCCTCTAGGCACATCACGTAAAGTTTACAAACGTTGTGCAGTATACTGGGTACTTGCCAATCTGCCACCCAAATACCAATCAGCAATGCACACTATACAACTAGCTGTGCTAGCTAGTGACAGACGTAGAGAAATATGGATATCGAGCTGTACTTGCTCCATTGGTGCAAGATGGTGTGTTCATTGAATGTGTTGGTCAGAATGTGAACTGCACAATTTTTGCGTTTCTGCTGGCATTCTGGCTGCCCATGGATTAGGTGGTCATTAAGAGCAGAGTATGTTTGTAGATTCATATGGCCACAAGTGAACGGCTTCAAACAACTGAAGTCAATTAGGAAGAGTTTGTTCAAGGAACCAAAACCAGTCATGACCTTCATGTACAAAAATGTCCTCGAAAACGACATTTTGAGCAGCCAGTTTAGTGTTAAAGGTGATTATGTCTAGTCTTAGTCACTGCAGTGCTTCCATCCCATCACGTGTTTTCCTCCAGATATTCCACATGATCTTTTGGAAGGTATTGTTCCTGTTGAACTTTCTCTTTGCATTAAGAGAGATTCGGTTGAAGTACTTTAGAGTATTTTAATCAAAAGATTACATCATTCCCATATCAGCACACTGATAATAGACCTCAGCCAAATCCCAAAACATTAATGACTAGGGGAATAGGAGGCAATGGGCACAAAAATGCCACTCTGCTCAGACTACTTCCATTACTTGTAGGCAGTAAAGTCCAAGAGGGTGATGTTGCCTGGGAAGTTTTGATGGAATTAAAATAGGTGGTGGAGTTAGCATTTACTGATGAAACCTTGGACTATTTACTGTGCAAAATCAGTGATCACAGACAGATACTCCAAGAGGTTTTCCTTGCGCTTAGGCTTCGTCCTAAACATCACTATGCGGAGCATTATCCCACCTTAGTTAAGTGCTTGCTTGGGCCACTAGTGCATGTTTGGACCAAGCGATTTGAGGCCAGACACCAACACGGGATGGTATATCATCTTGGTGCACCATTGTTGTTCAAGCCAAAAACAGACATCCAGGGTTGACTTTGTTTTGGTTTCAGCTCTACCAGATATGGATCAGGCTCACATTATTAGACAAACACAGCATGCATCAAAGGTGACCATTGATGTCACAGACTATACCAGTGGAATGTTTGTCAGTTGGAGTCAATAGGGGATTATGCAAATTGTGCAAAAGTAGCATGGATCTACCTTGTTAATCACAATGTTTCTTTTCTCTGTTGTGATTATCACTCCTGGTATGTAGAACATCTTTGGTCCTACGAGCTGTCAGCCACACGAGCCTGTCTATCCACCTGCAATCTGAGTTCAACGATGCAGTCCCGCTCTCTGCATACAAGATAGATGGCTTAGGGCTGTTGACTCCAAAGAAGTTCATACAAGTGAGACAGAATTGAGACCACTCTATGGTAAGTCATTGTTTATGAAACAATATTTGAACCTTTATGAAACGTGTAATCAATTGAGGCATAATCTGTATAGTGGAACTGCAATATTTTAACTTCTTAAACGTCTCGTCATTCATTAGTGCAATGGCAGCTGAAGGCCCACAAAACATGATCCTTATTATTTTGAGATACTGGATTTTTTATTTCAATGAGCAGTAAGCCGTAATCATCAAGATTAAAACAAAAAAGGTTTGAAATATTTTACTTCATGCGTAATGAATCTAGAATATATGAACGTTTCCCTTTTTAAAATAAATTATGGAAAAAAATAATTTTCCACAATACTCTAATTGTTTTAGATGCACGTGTGTGTGTATATATATATATATATATATATATATATATATATAGTTTCAAGGCTTACTCAAGTGATAAAGAGATAGCAATGGCAGCTAAGGCTCTTGTAACCAAACATCCCTGCTTGAAAGGAGCAGAATCTGACACTGGATGGAATGTTTGGATGTCAGGAGTTCACTGTAAATGCTGGAAAAAGAATCCAAAGCAACCCTGAGAATGAACCTTCACACTCCAACATCAAAAGCGTGCAGAGGTAAAATTTCTGTCTTAAACATTTGAGACAGGCATTTTTGAAGAAGTAAAGAAGACTGAAAAACGTACCCCTCATTAGTAATATGATGGAGACCAGTGATGGCCTGCCTACCAGTGAAACAGCTCATGGACCTCTGGCGTGCTCTTCATGTGCAGTCTGAGGTATTATAGATCAACTCCTTTGCCAATAATGTGTCACATTATGTCTAGTTTTGCCTAATTTGATTAATCCTAAAATAAATATGTATAATGAACACACCCTCTGGTTCAAGGTATAACGCTGACCGTGTCAGTGTTCCTTTACCAAGTTGCTACAATATTCCACATTATGCAACAATAACTAAATATGCAATAATGCAAGTTTTAATCTCCGAGAGCTCCCGCTTGGTTGCTCTCTGGTCGTCCGCTCAGCCGGATCGTCTGTCCCAGCGTGCCTCCTCAGCTGCTTTCTCACACTGCTTAAAAACCCCAAGTCCCATGAATCATACCTCCAAACATTCCCTCCCTGATAGAGCTAAACTACGCCCACACCCCCACAAACTAACTGATGTTACTGTACTTTCCTTTTTTCTTGTCTTAAATGTAGGTGTATGCAGAGTTCCAAAGGATAACCAACAGAACCTGACTAACACATTCTATGTCTAGCTTGATCGTTTGATGACCAACTTCAACTCCTCGTTTGATGACCATATTCAGACAAAAGGCCTCCAAAACTGGAAAGAGTGCAGATGCTTTGGCTGATGCCTTTAAAAGTCCATGATGAACATGTGATTATACATTTCACAAGTATTCGTGTAATGTTGGGGTTAAATTAAATTATTCAAATGAGCTTTTGAATTCCACGGTTGGTCCACTCCATAGTCCATGTTTTTGCCATTTCTCTGATTGCACCAGATAAGTCAGCAGGTTATTTGTGGATTTATGTTCCCGATATCATTGTAGTGGCCAATTGGTTGGAACTGTTTGGCATCAGGTTTGATTATTTAACTTTTCACAGTATTTACAATGTTTTAATCTTCTTAAGAATTACATTATATCCACACAAGGCGTATCACTGTTTTCCATGCCTTTCCTGTGTATCTGCATGAGAATTTCTGGATTTTTCAGAACATGTGTGGTAAGTCCCAGTAAAGAAATATCAGGCCCATTCTATATGAACCCATTCATATCTTGGTCACTAGGGCTGTGCTGATATTTTACTAATCAACAGTCACTGCAAACAAAAAAAAATAACCGTCAGTGGCCCACTTAGAAGTCATCTTGCCTTCTCAGCAATAAAGAGCATAAAACAGCAACAGAGAAAACAGGGGTCTATCAATCTTGTTTATACAGTTTTGTATAAACAAGATGTTGTTTTGTTATGACAATCAAACTTCTTTGCTTGCCACACCCTTATTGCACATTGTGTTTCAGTGATTTGTGCATGATCTTTCTTTCATTCTGTGGGAGTGGGGGCGTGGTTTAGCTCTGATGCGTGTGGGAGGGAACATGTGGAGGTGTGGTTCACAGGGCTGGCGAACAGGTGTGGGCATTTAACAATCACCTGTCTCCCTTTCTTAAGCGGTGAGTGAGCACAGCTGGGGAGAGGCTCCCTTGGAGAAGATAGACCAAGAGTGCGACAACGCAGAGCCTCTGATATACGTGGACATAATCCCATTGTTGACAGGCAGTGTAAGGACCTGTGTGTGAGAAACCTATGAATAAAGCCGTGCAACGCACGGATAAACACAGTAAACCCCATGTGGACAGTGAGTGTGAGCCACACATTCTTTCAGGAGGATTTGGATGAGCCAGAGGCCCTCCTTACAGCCATTAGTGACAATGCCATAAGTCCAGTTCACCACCACCCAGTGAAAATCTCAGTCATCCTAGAAAGTGACGCACATTGAGAGCCCCTCATTGAGGAGTATCTGGATTGAACCTGTTTTCAGCAAGACTCAAGTAAGCCATCGACCTTCTGCCAGGGACGTCTCCGCCTTGGGAACGTATCTACCCTCTCTCACTCCTAGAATCGCAGGGAATGGAGGAATACATCCCTGAGGCGCTTGCTCTGAGCATCATTCGTCCTTCCACCTCTCCTGCAGTGGCCAGGTTCTTCTTTGTTGACAAGAAGGGTGGAGGATTTCGACCCAGCACCGACTACTGAGGACTACATTT
>JAOEHI010003571.1:0-7500 GCA_025447815.1 Percopsis transmontana
CAGCAGGGGGCAGGATAGTCTAGTGGTCTGGGTGTTGGACTCCCAGCCAGCAGGGGGCAGGATAGTCTAGTGGTCTGTAACTGGAGGTCTTCCCACAAACTATCCTGACCCAGTTGTGCTGTCTGAGGGGACTGTCTAATGTGTCATTTAGCCAGACTTCCTGTAAAACAAGCCGGTCAGATTCGGCCCCGGGTGTGACATCACTCCTGGATTGGCAACCAATCATCTCATGACCCATCCTGCCACCCACGTAGCCAATCAGGTTAGGGCAAACACCAAGGGAAACTGAACGCGCAGCTCGAGGGGGAGAACGGACCCACATGTGGGGGGGGCCTCCATCTCACCTGTGAACGTCAACCACTCCACCAGCCTGTCGATGGCGACCAGGCGAAGCTTCTTACACGCCTGCTTGTGTTGAGGCCAGTCCTTCCTCTGACACTCCCTGCTGCAGTAGTACACATTCAGACACCTGGACGAGAGGGCAGAACGCGCGCGTTAGCGCTTCTACGTGAGCACGGGATAACGTTAAGGCCTCACACAAATCACAACAAGGGAATACAGTGTTTCGCCTCATCGCGGCGTTGCACGCACCTTTCCACGCACCTTTCCACGCACTAAGGGCAAAGAGGAAGAGAAGAAAGACACTGGTGAACTATGGATGTTCCTATACCTCTGCTCCTTCCAGAACAAGGCTGCAGCATCGCCTTGTAAAGCGCCTCATGGGGCCAGAATGGGTTGCCGTTTGTGTGCCAAGAGTATAAATAGCGAATGACCTGAGCCGCACAGGCTACCTCCACATCTGACCTTCGCATCCAGTAGCCGACTCATAGGGACAGGCGGATGAATTTTGCTATGTTCCAGGGGACAGCTGCCGGGATAAACCCTGGAATTTATTACCGAGTGCCCGGCCACCGTGTGGTCGCACCATTTACCAGATGCCGTTTCGTGTCAGAGACGGGGCACATTCCACATCCCCGGGAATAATAATAATAATCCGCCGTAAATTATTATAAAGTAATTGTACACATATTGGTGTTTTCCTGCCACGTGACGAGTGTATTGTTTGATGAACTTTAATAGAGCGCGTGTCCTATTGTCTGGGCCCTGGCGGAGGTCCACAGCCCGTTTCAGGCAGCTGATAGAAGGAGCTGCTTTTAACAGTGGCGGTAATGCTTCACTCATGACTCAAACAATGTTCCCATGGACCGCTGACAGAGGGGACCACTGCAGTTCTTGGCTGTTCTAGACACGGCAACAACAACGGAAGGACTATCAGTCATTTTATTTATCATAAAAAACTTCTTTTTGGTGCATTTATTTATTTGATGTTTCATGCATTCCCTTTCTGTTTCAGGTAAAACAAGATGTACAGCAACACTGTAAGGTTTAGGGGTTAAATCCCCAATGGTCAATGATCACACTGTATCCGTTTACTAACTTAAACCAATAGCGATAGATTTAAATCATTCGCCAACAAGTCATTAAGTAAGGAGCTTATGAACACAGAGGAAATCTTAATCCAAAAACTAAATCATCTCGTGATTGAATCGCTGCTCTCTGACTCTGAGTGTAAGAATTGTTACAGTATTATTTAGGGCGACCACCTGTCCCGCGTTACGTTGTACTGTACAGCAATTTTACCCTTTGTCCCGCCTCACGCAAAGTGAGCATCTGTCCCGCTTTTTCATTCGACCCTGCCTAATTGAAAATAAACACACGGACACGTCCATAGGCGTACTGTTAACTTATGTCCAATAGTTCAGAGGAGAGCAATAGAGGTAGTCGCTGAGTCGTACGTCAATCAAACTGTTGACTGGTGCACGAACGCCTCTTCAACATTGTCAACAATCTTAAATTTGAGAGCGCGCTGTTCGGTCAGGTTAAGCAGCCATGGCTAGTGTGGCCACGAAAAAGATGGTCGGTGGGTTTAATATATGTTTCTTGGTAAATTAGATAGACAATATATCTTAAGTTTAAAGTTATTACGTCTGTCCCACATTGTCCCACTTTACCATGCTACTTGTCCCACATTTTGTCTGACTGCAGGTGGTCACCCTAGTATTATCATAAAAACTCTTTTGGGCGGTCCATTTCCATAGTGTAGTAAGATGCATCAATGTATGTTTTGCATCCAATCACCGTGAAACGCCTCAGATCAAAGGAACTACTTTCAGCTGAACCCTGCAGCGCCGTATTGTGAGATGGAGGAACCGAGGAACACCCCTATAGATGCCAGAAGCGCACACGCCCCATGCACACACCCCATGTTTGCATGGTTCACACATCAGAGGCCCAGCACTCACTTCCCACAGCGCTTGAGGCTCTGTCCTGGGGAGAGGTGGTGGGACAGCTTGCTGCAGCCGGTGCAGAACTTAAAGGTGTCCTCCATCTTCTGAAACATCTCCTTGTAGTTCCTGAAGGAGACGCCTTTGGCCTTCCCCTCCACGGCCGCCCTGCTCAGCCAAAGGCACAACTTCAGCGCTAAGGAGCTAGCCAGAGAAATGAGATCCGCTCCACGTTGACCTTTTAAAACCCTGGATTCTTACTTGTTCAGCCACCATTCCCTTTCACTGTGTCTCAAAAACATACTTGTGACACATGCGTCTACAAAGCTGGTTCCATCTCTACTGGTAGTATGCATTCATAAAAGCTGTTAATAGTGTTTAATCGATCGTTTATTTGTGTTTATTAGGGATGGGTATCGGGCACTGATGCCCCGATTCAATTTGATTACGATTCACATGCTAATGATTTGATTCAACATGATTTGATTCAAAATCGATCCGATAGGAATGAGATATCAAATACTATATAGCATCTTTCCATATTTGAGAGATATGTTTAAAAAGCTCTAAAAGGAACACACGCTGGGTGGGTTAGTGTGGATGGAAGGCCTAAACGGAGAGATAAAGATGCGTTTTCAAATGAAACTACTTTGGACAGCGCGGTAACCGCACGTATTATTTTTACTTACTCAAACGTCTTCTGAGGGCTGAAAGAAATGTGATTGGTTCAGTCGAACACCCAATTAAAATGGAGAGGAGGCGGTGCTTGTTTCACTTCAAACTAAAGCACGCAATTTTCTGCTAAAGAGGAAGAGAAATATGATGTAATTATGCACTAGAAGGTAATTTCGCTATGTTATTACCGACAGGTATGCATCTCTTTATAAATACTACACTCTAAAATACCAGGATGGGAGAAAACGCACACATTATGGGAGCGGGTGGCAATGCTCAGAAATCCAGCGGGAGCAGGATTAAAATTAAAATGTCCCGCTCAGGGCTTTAGATCGATCCATAAATTGTACAGAACAATATTGTATTCATTTAAAAAATGTAAAAGTTTTAAATTTTCATTTAAAAAAACGATCAATCGATTAAATAATCCATACAGTAAGAATTTAAGAATAGCTTACATACTACCAGTAGAGGCAGCATTCAGCTTTGCAAACATGTTAGAAAAAAATTTTTGAGACACAATTGAAGTGAATGGCAGATGAAAACTGCTAATACTTTCTGTTCCAGAACCTAGCGTAGCATGAACGAGGGTTAATTCATGGTGAAGATAAATATCGAGGTAAGAAGGCTATAATCAAGTTAATATTAATTTAATTGGTCTCTATTTGCATATTTTGGACATAGCCTACTGGCATTTATAAGGTAAGGCAAGATCAGCTAAAATAAGATTAGATTAGACTTTATTGATCCTTAAGGGGACATATAAAGTGTAAAGCAGCAGCAGTCAACAGTTTACAAAAAAATACAAAACGTACCTGTATTCTCCATAGTCTTTCATGTTGAGTTTGTCCAGGATAACTCGGGACAGACCGGGAACATTAGAGTCCAGAGAGAAGAAACCTGACTGGTCTGAGAAAACGCTACCCGTCCCCGGAGCAAAGGATTGTGGGAGCGCAGGGATTTGTCCTGCCATGTTGGAACCTTCAGCTTGTTACTGGGTTACAGAGAAAACAGACATCAATTTCTGTCCCAAGGGACACTAGGCTTTCAGAAAAGGGTTGATTAAAATATTTAGCGATTGCATGTTTAAATTTGAAGATACCATAGGAGTTTCCTTTCTCTGTGTTTAGTTAAAGCTGCAATAGACACATTTTTATAATTTCATTAAAATCTCCCCATCTCTCAGACTTTGTGTATTCAGTGCATATTTAACCAATCATACAGTATGTAAGAAGACGACTTAACTTCCTGAAGGTAGTGTCGTAAAAGTCAAACATTAAAAGATACTAAACCCACCCCCCCCAAATATTACAGCCAGCTAAGGTTTTATCTGCACTCGTTTTTGTCTCTGCGTCTTGAGTTGAGCGATGAAAACATGAAACTATTGCATGTTTACAATAGGTACCATTTTGTATTTAAGTCTGACAATTCTCTCTCATCTGCTGTGTTTATCCAAGGTTTGGATGAACCTAACGTGACAGTACCAAAGTGCAAATGATGACGAACGCTTAAATGTGTGTGTACATAGAGTAAATGTAAATGTGTAAATATCGGTAGGCCTACAAAGGATGTTTGAGAGCGTTTGCGCATGTACCGTACCGCTTGACGACTGAATGTTATGAAACGCAGTGGTGTCATTTAGGATCAGGCATGCTTATACACACACACACACACACACACACACACCCTAGCCACAGACTAATGCCCTGATGACAGAGTGAATGGGAGGGTCGTAACCCCAGATCTGAGCGAGCTAAGTGGGGGCTCCATGCTGTTAGCCCCCCCGCAGAGGTGCCATGTCAAGCCCCAATCCTCCACACACCCCAGACCCTCTGCATTAACATGGTGTCCATGCCACGGCTCTTATTCACTTACTGACTAATCCACTAATACTGTGTTTCTCAAACAGAACTTTTTATATCTTGCTGTATTTCCATGGACACCATCAACGCGAAACAAATGTAAAGTATGCACGTAAATGTAATGTAAAAATAATGTATTTAAATATTGACATAGTAAAATACACAACCACAAAACATGAATCTTAGCACATTAGGAAAAGCAGCGTATTAGAACATTGTTTAGAAATGTTTAAACTCCGGACCAGCTCACAGGATAGTCGTATGTAATTATTCCCCGTTTGCCTTTACATGTCGGGGGTCTTTAGACCACCAGAGATGATGGATACACATTGACAGACATTGGGTCATCTTCAACATTTTCAGCAGAGAAGGTTTGGCCCACCACAGAGGAGCACCATAGAAACGTGATGCAACCCTAGCTGTCCTGGCCCACCGCACGACACGCTATATTCAGCGTAAAAACAGCCTCACTCTAGCCATTTTATAGGGGTCTATTTTAAACCCTGGAAAGCGCAGGAATCATCACATTACAGAAAAACCCCTCGCCTAAAATGAAAGACTAGTTTCACATCAGTTTGACCACTTCCAGGAACACATTATCGCCGCGATTTCACACAGAGGAGCGATTAGGTTTATCTTGGCTGTAGACTAAATGGAAAAATATCTAGATCTAATTAGTTTCCTTGCATCACAGACACAGGGGCTACCAGGGGCAATGATTTGCAAGGGAGAATCTGAGACAGGCATTTTAGCATGCAAACTAGTGCCAGCGCATAAAAGCATGTGTGTATCTGTACCAGGAGTTATACTAGTGATGGACGTTCATTCTCAAGTAAAAGTGAAGATACCGTGCTTGAAAAGGACTCAACTTAAGTAAATATAGGTCTGGTATTAAGTGCAAGCACCAAAATGTATTATCTGATAGAACTTAAGTACTAAATGTAATGTGATGCATCTAAAACCAACATAAACAAACAAAGCTAAAGCATTCAGATTTTATTTTGCTCACATATGAAAATATAACAGATTTGGACATAAAAATAGGATATAATATACAGTAGACCCGATAACAGGATATATTTCAATTTTCCTTCCAATTGTAGCGGAGTAAAAGTATCAATTAAATGTAGTGTAAAGTAAGCAGAAAAAAAAAAAAGTATTTCTACAGAGTACTTCACACACCACTAACCTGTACTGTTGTGCGGCTAAACAGTTGGGTGGGGTCTCAACCCCTTCACCCTCAAACACCCCAAAGAGCAGCCGCAAAGAGCAGCCGCCCAGCTGCCCTACCTCCAGGTCCAGAAGGTCCCTACGCGCCCGAGTCTCTCCCGGACCTCCGTGTCTCTCCCGGACCTCCGTGTCACACGGGGGGTGGGGGGGGGGGGCGGCTGAGTGATGGGTCCCAACTGACAGGCTCTCAGGTGGGCTGCAGCCAAACCCTCCGCAGTGCTGCCCGAGGTGCGACACGTGTGTGTGTGTGTGTGTGTGTGGGCTGTGGTGGGTGAACCTTATCTTATCCCCCTTGAAACCAACCCTGGGGAGGGAAGGGGAGGGGGGGGGGGTTATTTGGCCTGAAAGTTGGGGGGTAGACAGGGGGTTTGACTTGAAGGAATGGAGAGACAGGGAAAGAGGGGTGGGGAGAGAGTGAGAGAGAATTGGAGAGAGAGAGACAAAGAGAAAAAAAAAGTGAGAGAGAAAAAAATAGTGTGAGAGAGGGAGAGAGAACGAGAGAGAGAATAAAAGTGTGAGAGAGAGGGAGAGAGAACGAGAGAGAGAAAAAAAGTGGGAGAGAGAACGAGAGAGAGGGAGAGAGAACGAGAGAAAAAAAGTGAGAGAGGGAGAGAGAACGAGAGAGAAAAAAAGTGGGAGAGAGAACGAGAAAGAGGGAGAGAAAACGAGAGAGATAAAAAGTGAGAGAGGGAGAGAGAACGAGAGAGAGAAAAAGAGTGTGAGAAAGAGAGAGAAAAAGAGAGAGGGAGAGAGAAAGACTACAGCAACAATAGCCTGTGGGTGATAAAGTGATTCTGCTCTATATTGAGTCCTAAAATATATATATATAAAAAAAACAATTGAAACAAAAATACTTAAATTCAAATAGAGCTAATGCTTTAAAATGCAATATTAATTTCTTAAATCTAGTAACATACAGGGAAAACTATAAACTTACTCAAGTATTGTCTAGTAAATAATTTCATTACCGAATATAATATACCAGTAACACATTCAAAACCAGCAAACATCAAAACACAGGGGATGAGGGTCTAAATATTTAATCACAATAAAGTATTCAGATTCATGGCATCAATGCTTCCTCTAAGAATTGATTAAGTGCAAAACCCTGCAAAAAGGGAACATTTAAAAAAAAAAAACTTCTGCATTATGGCCTTGCCTTATTCTGTATTTCTTTGAAATAAATGTGTCTGGATAAACTCTGGTTAATAACGACAAGGACGTTTTGATTTTAATAAAAAAAAAAAACTTTATTTGGTCCATCTGAACCTGAGATTAAAAATCAAACACATAGTTGTGTACCCATGTCCTCTTATTCCCCACAATCCCCAGATCAATAAAATATTGTGTTTAAATCACATTGTTGTTTCATATTCATCTAGTGACTTTTCTCTCTTTTTACAAGGGTAAGACAGTGGACTGTTTGGTTTGTGGGTCTGGAGTCTGTA
>JAOEHI010003572.1:0-10667 GCA_025447815.1 Percopsis transmontana
GGTGTCTGTGGCTAGCTTCAAGCTAATGCTAACATTATCAAACAACAGTTTTCATTTGCATTGCTAAAGTTGGAATATCTTACCTGTCCAGCAGAAAACAGGCAACTTCGGCGTCGCTTTGAAAAAACATATTCCTCATTGGAGCCTTCCATCTGGGAAAAGCCACACCGATGTTTACCCGTGATTACTGCCTGCGTCTCTCCCGTATTCGTCTGGCTTCATCATGCTTTCGCTTTTTCGAAGCATATTCAACCTCAGTCCGCTCTTGTGCTAAATAATAGCGGTCGTCCTCCATTTGTCCAAAATTCCACTTCTAATAAGTGTTAGAGTACAACCTCTTCTGCTTCTCTTTCAAGGTAGTGACGAAACGCGTTATGTAGAGCCGTTTGTCCGATTTGGGCTATTATAGAAAACAACATTGCGACGTCCATAGAGAGGGTGCCCGCTATTATGGAGATAGAAATGGCTTATTCAAAGGTAATGACAATATAATGGTTTATTATGTAAGGTCTTTATACACCACTGACCACATAGTTATGGATCTTATATTGCATTTCTGTCACTAGATCCTCAGAAATATTACTACAGATGTCACTAGAAATTACACACTGGACCTTTAAATCACTGTAAATGTTTGCAGGTTTGTGACTGGCTCCAAAGGGATCTTAATAGCAAAGGGTCTGCAGTGCATTGTGGCATGAAAACAGCCAGTCTGAGATTAACAAGAGGTTTAGCGGAGTGGAGCTCATTGAAAAGCTTGCAGATGCTACTTGTTTGGACCCCAAGATTCAAAAAGCATGCCTTCACCAATGATAAGGCAGCAGATGAGGCTGTGAAGAGGATCACAGCTGCAGCAGGAGTTCACCCCACACGCAGTGAGGGGTGAACCAGATCCTCAAAGACAGGAGAAACAGGCTCAGCCCCTCCAAAGTCCGTGACCTTGTTTTTCTTCATGTAAATCTGCCTTCGAGGGGATCTATAATAACTTCACAGAAGCACCATCACAACGGCAGAATACACATTGCCTGTAACACATTTGCTTTGGATAGTTTGGCATTTTTTTTACACATTGATGTTCTAATTCCATCTCAGTCAAGCCTGTGTTTTGATTTTTGCTTTAATTGCACTTTTTTCTATTGTTTCCTTATGTCAAAGACTTTGTGTTTATGTTTCAATTTGACTTTGGACACAGCCACGCCTGTAGTTCTGCAATATTATGCTATAATATAATTAGTCTCTACTCTGACTCTCCTTGTTGTCAGACAGCCAAATGTGTGTTTTAATTATACAGTATAAGTCACAATCCCAGCAGTGACTCCAGGTCCCAGGCAGGATCCAGTGCCTTAGTGTTCTGTTTACTCTTGATTAGCCCATTGTTTTATCCTGTATATCCCTGTGTATATTTACGCCCCGTATTTCTTGTTTGTCCCCACTGAGTTGTTGAGTTTGGCCTCCAGCCAAGAGTTTTGTTGATTACCTCTAGTGGTGCCAGTTTTCTCTCTTGTATTTTATGTCATCCCTTCCTGTACTTAGCCTATTTGCCTTTTGTGTATTTTGGAAATACCGAAATCGATGCTAGGGGGGTTCGGGGGCATGCCCCCCTGAAACATTTTAAGACACTTGGAGGACAAATTTGGAAAACCATGTTAAAAAACCATATAATGGATCAAATTCCTGTAGAAATGTCTCTTTGACATCTTCTCTCATCTCTCTCTCCTCTCCTCCCGTCTCCTCTAGTATTGCTCTGCTTGTGTGGTCTCTCTGAGTCTTTTCCCTTTGTGTCTCCTGTGCTCTCTCTCAGCTTTCCATAGCCTACTCCCTCTCTTTCTCTCATCTCCTCTTGTCTCTGTCTTCAACATTACATTATTTCTGTTCATTTCTCTCCATGCTCTACTCTTTGTTCTCTCTCCCCCTCTGTATTCAATGGCTTTCCCTTTCTCTGTGACTCCTCCCTTGTCTCCTGCCAAAGTGTATTCAAAATATTTTAGTAAAATTATATACACCTTCTTTATTTCATCTTTGTGTTTGAGTTTGCATTATTTTGGATTCGAATGAAAGAAATGTGTCTCAAACAGTACATAAATGTAAGCAAAATGTAATTTATACAATCATATTTGTACAATAATACAATATTATGACACTAGAATTATGCCAGGTTTGTGTTAAATTGAGCCTATGGGTTCATTATGTACACCTAGTGAAACTAATGCAGTCCAAAGCCCTTTTTTCACATAGTTTCTGGTAAATTACCAGGATAACCTTCTAGACACCGCTAGTGATTTTCACTATTCACACATGCAGCTACATCCCGGAACATTTCTGTTTTAGGCCTTTTCACACTTGCCATGGCAATGCCGGAATAATAGGGCAAGGGACAGTCCAGCAGATGGCGGTAATGCAACACTTCTCGACTTGTGGCATAGAATGTCTGGCTTGTGGTAAAATGTTGCGCTGAATAATTAATGAACATGATCGTTTTATATATTTATGTGTATGGTTTACATGTCATGATGTTAAATAATCTTGTCAGTACGTCTCTGTCAATAGGCTATTGCGTTGATACCCCATAGCGGCCACCGACGATTTTTAAATACATTTGCTATAGCAAACTACTGCGCCTAACCATCTCTGCTAGATGTGGTTAAAAAGGTTGCTTGTGCCCTGTGCTAATTAAGTGACGGAGACAGGCTGCAAAAAAACAGCCAATGCATTTGGCCTATCGAACCAAGTTGTGTCCTGTGCAATTCACCTCGGACCCCAGTACATCAAACTGCCACGCACAGAGCCAGAAGTTGAAGCCCATGTTCAGAACTTTTACCAAGCTCATGGCATGCCACAATGTCTTGGTGCTGTGCATTGTACACACACAAATTACACATCCGGCAACAAACTCCACTGACTACATTAATAGAATAGAAGTATTCATTGAATATTCAAGCTACTTGTATGTTTTTTTAGATGTTGTTGCGTATTTTAAAGACTCAATCCCTGACTCTTCAAAACAGGTGGTGGTGGAGGGGGAGGATGCCATCCCTGTTTTTCTGTTAATTTCCTCACCTCATCACTCTTGATTAGACTTCACTCTTGATTAGACTTCACTAATTAGGCACTTTTCAAGTGCCTAATTAGATATTTTAAACAAAGCTTGGTTGCCACCTCTTCTCGAAAGGCTGGCATTGCAAACATTGCAGGTAGTCTGCTTTGATTTTCCAATTTAAAAAATGTCTACATGGCTGACATCACGATAGTTTGTAGTTTTAAGCAATGCAGAACGTTACAATCTCCACAACCGATGTATATTGGATAAACACGGAAATCTCTCTACATTGAGAATGACGGACTGATCCTCAGCCTTTTGTTTTGGTTCAATTGTGTTCAATAAAGTTAATGCTACCTTTGAATTGGTCTGAATATAAGACGACCCCCTCTTTCAAGACAAATTTTTTTGAAAAGCACATTTTGAAGACCAAATCTTGTTTTAATAAAGAAAATAATTTTATTTATACAAAGTTTACTGGTACTTCTTTTCTCTTCTTGTGGGTGCATCTCATTGCCTTGTGGGTGTGTCGGCTCTTTTTGTAGGCCAGAGACTATCGGTATATGCCAGAGTACTTTACAATTAACAATTTTTATAACATCATCTTCCACATGCCCAAACTGTTTCCCATGCACAATATTGCTGTAATTAAGACATTTTCTGGAAAGAAATATTTTTTGATATGCTTAGAATGCCACAACGTTGACACTATTGGTGAGCTAGCAGTCAATATGCACAGATGACTGCTGAATTAATCATCATGATCTTAAAATTGGCATCGTAACTCCTCCACATTTGTTGGTTAACTTGATCTACTTTTGAGTCACTTTGACACGATCACTGTCTCCATCTTTCAGCGAATCCATGCTTGTGCAAAACAAGCTGGGCTCTAGATTACTTTTTTTATTCTTTTATTATAATTAAAATTACAAAACCAGTTCGTCACATCAGTCCTTTTATTATAATCCAGTAGGCCTAGATGTTTTCAAAGTATAATCCTCTAAATGCTACTGCCAATCTTTCTGCGGGCTTCCAAAAGAAAAAAAAACAACTTCATCTTCTTCCCTTCTCCCCATTTAAACATATAGCCTATGCCTAGTGCAATAAAAGTCCATACATTTAACCAATATCCCAAACGAGCAACTGACAGACACATTCACATTAAACATTTGAAATAGTGAGAGAAAAACACAATAGGCTATATATCATGCTTTGACTAGTCAGCAAACCTTATGTCGTTTCAGTCGTTCACTTACCCACATTCCGCCTAAAGCTAGTTATAAGAGAGGTCTTCAGGCTTTGCCGTTTATATTATTATTATATTATAGGCTATTAGGCCTATTATTATATCCCTTAAGTGCTTAACCCATAACCTACATTCAACACCGCTATTTTCTTATTCGCATAGGCCTACGTATCAGACACTCCAATTTCACCTGTCAGGTGAAAAATGTACGAAAGACTCCAACCCGAAGACCCATAGTTATGAGTCGTGAACTAATCATTTATGTTTCCTGTAGCCTACTGACTGAGCCTATGCAGCTGCCATGCGACGAGTGAACGTAAGAGTCAAAGATCATTCACGCATGCGTGAAAATGATCTAATCAGTCACTGAGACAACTTAAAGATTAGTTCAAAAAGAACGAAATGTTCTCGAGCAACACAACTCATGTAGCCTTTGTTTATTTGTAGTTAATTGAACAGTTTATTTAAGTTTGTTTAGTGAAATTGTACCAGTACATGCACATGCCCACTTATTAAATCATGCAAAGAGTCATGATCAGTATAGTTCAGTAGAGTTGTGCCTGTTGAGACCCCTAAAACATGCTGGTTAATTAGCATGGTTAATGGCTAAACACAGACCATAACATGCACTCCAAGAGGTCTTCATATTTCAGTCAAAACACAGAGCACAAAACTGAAATTAATCTGACTATGCAGGAGTTTATCATGCCGTTTTGATTGTAGGATACAAAATTACCCACCCACAATATATTTCCATTGTGAAGTCTATTAATATGTGCACACAGAGCGTAGAAAATAGACTGAAGTGGTACAAGCACGCTTAAGAAACAATGTATGCGGCACGCTAGGTTAGAGTGAGCGTAAAATGAGCGTCCATTAAGCAGCACAGTGGATTTCAAGGATAGGGATTGATTGGGAGAAGTTGGCCAGCTCCGACGTGTCCAAAGACAGCAAATCTCCTCTGCAGTCCTTTTGATGCTGACAGTGAGCAGCAGAGCTGCGCTGCTAATGAGGACCTCTCCTCCACACCTGATGGGGCTGATGGGACATCTTGAGCACCAAAGCTCCTCTTCCATGGACCTGTCAGACTCCTTCTTTTTCTCAGCAGAAATGAAGAAAATAATGAGGTGCACTCTTTGTAGACCAAGCTTGGCTGGAATGCGTCTCCTATGCCTGTACTTTCATTTGTTGGAAAATACACAAACACAAAACACGACACTCAAAGATGTCATATCTGCCTTGCAGAGTTAACTTGGCCTTTCAGTCATGTTGCCCGCAATTACACTTTAACTTTAGCGAGGCTTCCTTCATTCACTGCTGCTGACAGTAGTTTTGGCACAACTTAGTTTCCCACTCTATGAAAAATGGTTTGGGAGCAGTTTGTCATTTCCTGTATCTGTGTCACGTGGGTTTTGCCACTGCCCCGCCCCTTTAGGAGACCAACGGCAAGTCCTGTGTCTATTCACTCCAATCGGAGAAGTCAACGTGAGCATAGATTATGACATGATTGATTATGATTATGACAAGCCACATATCTTCCTAACATTCGGACATTAAAATGGCATTTTTCTGACAGATAAATCAGGAGAAAATTAACTTTGTTCGAGACCTGTCTCTGTCTTAGCAACACACTCTGTCACAGATACCGTAACCAGTGGCAAAACAAGGTGCATATATGAAATTTTACTGTAGCTGTTGAGTGTTAAAAATGCCCAAGCTTTGTCGCTTGGGCAAAGGATGCAGACAGGTAAGTAATAAATATCAGTTAATGTTAGTTGTAATGTTAGAAATACTGAGGTCCAAATACTGAGCTTGCAAGGGGGGTTTGGGGGCATACCTGATCTACATTATTTAAGATTTTTGGATGGCAAACATTGGATAACAACAGCATCAAAACCATGCCAGTGTAATTAACAAAGAACATACAATAGGCTATATATCTCCATCACATTCTCTTTCTTTTTCTCTCAGTCTCCTGTCCCGTATCTCTTCCCTTCACAAAGTCAGTGAATAAAGTAAACATGGGGTCAATTGATATTTATATGCAAATGCTACTGGCCTCCGTTAGGATAATCTTGTAATAAAAATACAAATATATAGGGGTACCTCATTATATGCATTTCAACTATTTACAAGAAAAGCACATCAACTTTCATTGAAAGTTTATCAGTCTGACATTGGATGGATGGAATTAATGTTAGCTAGCTAGTTAATTCATTCAAGTGAAATTAACTAGCTGGCATCATGATGATTGGCCACTGTTTAATGTAGCACGACCGCACAGGAGCTATTCGTCAGATGATGTTGTCTGGGGATGAATTATGTATTTTATGAGGTTATTGTGCATTTCTGGCTGTAGCTGCCTCATGTTGTCATCAAGACAAAAGCATTAAATATATTATTTGGCAAAAGAGTGCTTTACAAATTGTAGTTTTTGTTGTTGTAAGATATTAGATATCTTAGATATTAGAATTATTTTTATGATGCTATGGGATTATAATGGGATATATTCATAGGACTGAATGTTTATTAGAACTGACTGGAAAAAATCTAAATGAATGTTGTCCTGACACAGGTCAGGTTTCCTTTTCCTTTTGGGATCTCCTTTTTGTTTTTGGACTTCTCGTTGCATATAGTTCACTCAAAGGATGGTGACCCAGAACACATGAACATTGCTAGCAAAGACTGAAGATGAAGGTATATCATATTATATTTTTCGAAATCTGTGATTCAATGTCATGTGATTTAAAGCCGCAGTGTTTCAATTTACACTCACCGGCCACTTCATTAGTTGCTTGCTAGTACCGGGTTGGACCCCCTTTTGACTTCAGAACTTAATTCTTCATGGCATAGATTCAACAAGGTTTCTACATTCCTACAACAAGGTTTCAACATTCCACAGAGATTTTTGTCCACATTGACATTATAGCATCATGCAGTTGCTGCAGATTTTTCGGCTGCACATCCATGATGTGAATCTCACGTTCCACCACATCCCAAAGGTGCTCTATTGGATTGAGATCTGATCACTGTGGAGGCCATTTGAATACAGTGAACTCATTGTCATGTTCAAACCAGTTTGAGATGATTTAATGACCAGTTTGTGACATGGCGCGTCATCCAGCTGGAAGTAGATTAGAAGATGGGTACGCTGTGGTCATAAAGGGATGGACATGGTCAGCAACAATACTCCGGTAGGAAGTGCCGTTTAAACAATCAGTTGGCACAAAGGGACTCAAAGTGTGCCAAGAAAAATATCCCCCACACCACCAACCTGAACCGTTGATACAAGGCAGGATGGATCCATGCTGTCATGTTGTTTACGCAAAATTATGACCGTACTATCTGAATGTCGCAGCAGAAGAACAAGACTCCTAAGACCAGGCAGCGTTTTTCCAATCTTCTATTGTCCAATTTTGGTGGGCCCATGCAAATTGTAGCCTCAGTTTCCAGCTTCAAAGTTCAACATGTTGTGCATTCAGAGATGCTCTTCTGCATACTTTTGTAGGTTGTAACAAGTGGTTCAGAACTGCCTTAATTCTTCATGGCATAGATTCAACAAGGTGCTGGAAACATTCCTCAGAGATTTTGGTCAGACTGTTGTCTTTCTATCAGCTGAAACCAGTCTGGCCATTCCCCTCTGACCTCTGCCATCAACAAGGCATTTTTGCCAAGAGAACTGCCACTCACTGGATATTTTCTCTAAATAAATATATTGGAACAATACACAATACAAATGTTCCGATGACTTCTGCAATCCGCAGAAGAAAGATAACGAAAACTGTTCTTTTTCATGACCAGACAAGACATGAGCCGATCTCACTCTTCTCTCAACGTCTAGTGTTGCTCCTAGAATGTGTTCGTTATTGTGTGGTCACTTGCAGTAGATTTGTAATGGGGTTTGTTTAAGCTTGTTATAGGTGTTATTGAATTTCTGCGAGCATTGAAGCCAGTGTTTCTTGATTTATATGCTGTTTCCTTCAGTGCCTTAAGGTTTGCCGGGGGTCACTTCTAGCCCCGGGGAAGGAAATCTTCTGAGAGACTTAACAAGTGCCTGGGGGCAGCCCACAGTGGGCTTGGTCTTCACAGGTCATAACACACTCACTTTCTCTCTCACACACACACACACTAGTGCTGACTGATACATTTTATTTTCATTGTCATCACAATATGAACATGCGTGAAAAACACATATTAAAAGCCTAAAACAGAATGAATAAGAAGTAATTATATTTACATGCATTCACACTCAGCATGCGAACATTTGACCTATCAGATGGAGCCCTCAGCCCTGGATACATGCAATAATAGAAAATGACCAGATACGATGGCAATTTTAATTTGCCAATAGCCTACCCAAAGACAATATTTTTATATGCGGTCAGGTTTAAAAAGACAATAAATAATATACATGTCTGATCCAGTTTTTTTTTTTTTTACTGTGATCCGTACATATTATTATACTAGATTACATGTTTACAGTAAAAATAGAAATCAAATATACTGGTATGGTATGCCCTGCATTACATTTGCTTTTTGCTGTCTTAAGTAGTAGCTTAAGCAAAGTGTGCAACTTTTTTAAACCATCCACCTGAGATCTCATTCGCGTTGTCTAAGTGTCTGTGAGGGCGCAATTTGCTAAAAGGTGAGTGGAGAGTTCCTGGAGTCTAGACATTCGAAAATCTTCACGCTACGCTTCAGGAAGCATTTAATTTTTTAGCCAAACTAAACTCCAACTCAATTCTCGCGTCTGAAGTTGCTAATCGGAAGAGGCCCAGATATCTGTTATTCGAATATCCGCTGGCTACACCGGAACCCCAGAAATATTGGCCCTTGCCCCCAGAGCCTAAATTGTTATCGTTGGACCGATAGCTGATGGGTTCAAAATGGTGTCAGCGTTTTTTGGAAAAATTCTGTTTTTGCTGGCCATACTGGGCGGCGAACACAGCGTTTTCAGATTTATCCACTTGGAAGAGTGGTTTTGAAAAGCTTCGGTTTCAGTCTTAGTCTGAAAATTTTCATTGGTCAGAGGCACAAAGCCTTGTGGGCGAGCACTGCTCGGATGTGTTAAATGCCACCTGGTAGTTATTTGGCTAAACTGCACCCAACACCCCAAACGTCATTGACAGTGAGGCAGACCCTTTGGCTTGGTGGAAACTCCATCAGGTCACCTAGCCAAAGCTGAGCAAACTAGACAACCTCCCCCTACTTTATTCAGTGGGCATAAGCTATTCAATATTCAATGTTTGGTGTCTATGTTAGCAGTGTATCTATTAAAGCATAAATGGGTGATTCTCACGAAATCCTGATATAAAATGTATCCAATATTAAAATTTTCAAAAGGCATATAAAGACTAATTTCCTTTTGAGGATTTAAGATTAAGATCTGTACTTACTCCAAACATTATTTTTAGAATATTTGTTTCATTCTTTTTACATATTTATGCAAGTTTTAAAGCTGAAGTCCACAAAAATGTATCATTACCGCAATGTGATATTACATCAAATATATGATTCAAAATGTTTATTTTGGGAAAAATTTCAAGTAGATCATTAACATTCATGCACAGTGCTATATAAAGCTCTGTACAGATTACTTTTTCATATTTATTTTTTATAATTTTCTTAATTTGTCTCATTACCGCAACATGCTTGATAATTTAAAACCTTTTTTTTTTAAGGTTATTTTGTTCAAATGCGGGCCCTTTTGGTAATATCCAAAAGGGCCCGAAGTTGTTTATTTTTTCTGTAATATCTGGCTGAGTTTTCCCTCCATTGCCTTTTCTTTTTGTGATGTTGCTTTTTGGTCAGATCATTAGTTGCCTTTATTTTCCCATTTTGCTTACGTTTTTGATACCTGGATATGGAAAATATGAAATTATAGAATATAAAATAAAACAAAATGTGAAATTCATTACTAAGCCTTTTCACACATAATAAGATTAAAGTAACTAAAGTAAAGTAACATGTGTTGTGTGTGTCAGAATAATGAAACAGTTATAATTCTTCCCTATAATCACCCTGTCCCCTAACCTCTCTCTCTCTTTTCTTCTGTACTCCTCAAGTAGCTCTGGGTTGCTGTACATTTTCTGCCTGAACTTTGACAACCTAGCTTTCGCTGCTGCTTTTTTCTGTTCAACGGATGCATGTCTGTAAGGAAATACATATTATAATGAAATATAACATTTTACATCAACAACATACAATAAGACCACGTGGTCTACCAGATTATGCTAGATGTGTCTAATTCTTTGTACTAATTCTGTTTGAATAATGTAAATGTAAAGGAAAGGGCTTTAATGCTTCCTTTTTTTTTTTAAATGTCTTTAGCATAGGGTACATCTGAACAAACTTTACGAAAGAAATGGGGATAATGTCGCCCCC
>JAOEHI010003573.1:0-10666 GCA_025447815.1 Percopsis transmontana
TGTCCCGGCCCGGTTCCCGGGTAAGGAATCGCTCCCTCCCCTGGGCGACTCCCCTGCCGTGTCGCGGCGTAGCTCAGGGATTTGCGTGGTTAGGTGAAGCAGTGCCTGTAGTATAGCCAGCGCCTGTTCTTGCGCTGCTTCCGCGCGCTGGTCCTGCCGCTCCGCCATATGCCGTATTGCCTCGGCCACATAGTCCATGGTGCAGTTCGTTTCCCCCATTTCAGGGTTCGTTGGACGTCGAGGTTTGAGTCCCTGTTCGGGTGCCAAAATGTGGCACACACACGCTGTCCACACAGGTCTTTGGGGTTATCCGTGCGCCGCACGGCTTTATTTCTGCTGGTTACAGATTACCACACACACACACGGGACTTAAACACTGCCCGGCATTCAGTCATACAGTCCTTCCTTGCAAGAGCCTCCGCGTGGAGCTCTCCGTCTCTTCCCTGCCTGGGAGTTCCCCCAAGCTGTGTTCACTCACTGCTTAAAAGGGAGACAGGTGATTAGTAATTCCCCTCACCTGTCTCCCAGCCCCGTGAACCACACCTCCAAACGTTCCCTCCCACCTGCCTCAGAGCTAAGCCACGCCCCCACAATAATCAACTCCAGATGCACCAAAATTTCTTAACCATCCAAATCTGCTCTTACCCATGTGTGCTAAATGATGAAACCCACTTGATCATACATTGGAGGTGCATGGCCGATTGTTTCTTAATTTGCATAGGAAACGCCCCCTAAACAATATATAAGGGGCAGGTGTTGTGCCGTGTGCAGGTACTCTGGCACATGCCAAGGAATTGAAGAGATTCCACCCAAAAAAAAGTCTGTAAGAAGAACTTCAGCAGTAATTAAATCGACGTACGGTTAAACAAAGTAAACGTGATCAGGAAAAGTAAACGTTAAAGGAAAATCAAAAAACACAACAATGGCAAAACATTTGTGATGCTGTCGATGTCGTTTCAGCAGAGGGACACACAGTACCTGAAATGAAAAGACAATGGTTTGACTTAACCTAAATAGGTTACTTGCAGATGTTGCAGACATCTAACAATACTAACAAAATAAGATCAAATCGTGGATATAATAAAAAATATGAGGAAATGTGTTCGTTTATCACTTCCTGCATGAGCGCCAATGTATCATAATTGCATATTTTTGCTAAATAAATATATAGGCCTACTGTATATATTTTATAATATATAATATACATATTATATTCTAGATTTAACATTGTTGTATTCCTGGTATTACCAATATGGTGGTGCTTGCAGAGTTAAAAAAAATAGCACAGGGGAGCTTGCTAGCCTTTAGCATGCTAATTGGCTTCTAATGGTGTTTGAGTGCTGATTCAGTGTCAGTAGAAGAGGAATATGTCATAATAAGCAATAAATGCACTGTTTGCAGAATAAAAAGCTACTTACATGTTTTATGTTATGGAATAATTAATTATTATGGCATATTTTTGAATTAGGTTTAGAATGTACTCATGTATTCAAAAAGCACTGCAATTCTCTGAGTAGGCTGCACATAGATTAGGAATGAATTGCCACCAACAACACTGTGTTGCTCTCGTGTGTGTTCCACTGTGCATTTTATGCATGAGCATGTGGGTCTGATGTAATGGAATGTGCTACTAGACACCTTCTGCTGTATACAGGCGCTTGCTTAACCGCTATGCCATCTCTCAATCAGGGTTCGACATTAACCATGGCCCGATGGCCCATGGCCACAAAAGGCCATGTAGTTTCCAACCGGGTCTCACACATCTCATTGCCGGCTAGCTATCGATGAGGCTAGCGACACACACTGCAGCACATTACGTCCTTAGATGCACGGCCGGACTGGGCTTTGGGACGACTTTTCCCGCTGGCCTGACTGGCAATTTGGCCTGTCTGACTGCTGCCTTGGTTGGCCCAAAAAGTGAAAACCCTGATATAAACATGAATTACCTTTTCATGATTGTTGGGCATGAGCAGGCAGATATTCCTTTATTAAGGCCATTGCGCTTTGGTACCACCGGCGCGAGTCGCACTGCTGGTGCCACTGCCACACAGCGACATTTTGAAGCTACAAACCAGTCTGCAGCACCGCACCGGCGCACCCTGCTGCGCAAGCTGTGTAAAAGCTGACGTTTTTAAAAGGAGGAAGAAGTTTCAAGCACTTCTTTATAAAGAAACGTATTAAAGTGTCTTTTACTGCTCTATTCTAAAAAAGACAGGCCCTTGATTTAGGGGGGTGCAGTGAAATACTGCAGGATTACGGATATTTTGCTGTATCTGAAAGCAAGAGAACAGGTAGGCTGAGTAGCCTACATGCTAGCATTTAATTCGGGTTTCATTGTTGTCGTGTGTGTATGTTCCTTTAAAATGCTGAAACGTTTGTTGACGTTTTGGGACGCCAGCGCAGTTTGCGGATTTTGTTGGAATTACCATTGACATACAGTGATACACGTCATGTAGATGAGCCAAGACTGCACATGGGGTTGTCTGCGTAGGTATTGTCCTGTCATGTTCTTACTGTAGCATCATCCACCTGTGTGCATTAATTGTTTCCCACTAGGAGGCGACCAGTGTGAGGAGGGCCGTGATCTGTGAGCTGGTCCATTGGAGAGAAGTGTTTTGTTTCTTTTCTTTCAATGAGCTCTGTTTTGACTGGTAGACCTACCGTATATGTAGATATAATTACCGACGATGGGCGAGACTTTTATTTCATTAATTTTACATATACACAAAGTTTCTTTTATATTTCTTATAACATCTAGATACGATCCAGTTCTTTATTATTAACAAAAAACTTTTGGGTAGTATACAGCTACCAACTCTGGAATAAATTCTCTGTTAATGCACTAAAGGAGTATTTTATATTTGTATTAGTATCCTGGTTACCACTTGCAGAACAGTTAGCAGTCAGGCAGAACTGCTTACAAGCAATGGGTCTTAATGTATCAGTATAAAACCGTCTGAAGAAGTTGATAAAAATCTATTGATATGACAAGTCTACAAACTAATGCTCTTAAAACAGCCATTGAAAGTGAGAGATTCATTTTGCAAAACAACTCAATTCCATTGCAAACTTTCTCCTTTCACTTCAGTTACTGTAGCACTTAACATCTTTATAAAAACCAAACATTGTCATCAAAACTGACACCATGTCTGTTGGTTAGATAATATATGTTAAAACAGATTTATCAGAAGTTTATGGGATAACAAAATGTAATATGTGTATGGTTTTTATGTATTTACATTTTTGTGAAAACAAATAGTTGCTGTATAGTTTTGCCAACTCAAGGCTGTGATAACCCTAACCCTAAATTACATGTTCTGTATTGTTTTTACAAACGTTTACATTTGGGCCACCAAAAGTGTACTTCGGTCACCAAATGTAGGGGCTTGGTGGCCCGTGGGCCCAGTGCTTAAATATATTGCCGTCTATCCCCATTCAATGCTTGCAGGCCATGGGATCCCTCCAAGCCATCTGCACCAGGCCGAGGCCTCGGCTCTGCCAGCCGGGAGAGAATGAGAGAGACGGAGGAGGAAGGGAAGGGGAGCGAGTGTAATAAAGAAGTATTTGGAGTATCTGGTGGAGCAGTAGCAGCAGGGACACATTCTAATCGGACAGCGATGACAGAGTGTAGCGCTATGGGAAAAGAGAAGAGTACGTGAGATTGGAAGAGGGAAAGAGGGGATTAAAGGATGGTGAGGGAGATAGCATGAGGGAAAACAGAGGAAAGCGCCGGAAGGAGAGCAGACATTAGATAAAATGAGTGATGAACATAGAGTGATTGATGGAACCAAATTGTGAGGAAGACCCAGCGCTGAAATGCTTTTAAAGGTACAAGCCTCGATTGTGTAATAGCACCCCAGAACCTTACACTTACCAGCTGTTGGTTTTTTAAATACCACTATCCGCAGGTGTGGGTGGCTGTAGGAGGATGGGCAGAGAATGGTGTGAGCTCAGGAGCATGAAGGGCACACACTCTTGGAGTTTCAAACCAAAATCACTAATGTTTTTGTAACTTAAGGCTACCTGAAGTTAAAATATTAACAGGTCCACAGGTTTCACGTTGTATTTCTGCAAGAATTTTAGTCATCAAGCACTGTGAAGTCTAATAACATGTACATTCTGTTAGAAGTACAATTATTCATCAAACATTAACCAAATCTAAAAGATCTAATTTCTTGGCATCAAGAACAGTAGACTGATCATATTGTTTGGCCCGGGCAGTCGGTTTCATATTACATGTTTCCAGTGTGGCTGGTTGAGACATACGTAGCCTGAAGCAATTAGGTTGTGCCAGCCAGAATACCAGAACTGTAGAATAAAGCAGAACACAATTACATTTATGTTATTGTTTTTTGAAGAATATTTTTTCTGAGAATAAATCACAAATACTGACTTCTTAGATATCATAAATCAGACAAACTTCATATATGCATGCAGTATTTGCATGTCTGCCTTAATCTGCTTAGTTGTATATTTTAAAAAGTATTGAAGCATAAATTAAGCATGCTTTAATTTCACAATTAATTTTAACATCTGTGTGCACAACATGCTTGCTAGTGGGGTGTTGGCGTGTGTTCCAAAATGTATCATTCACATTTGGTCAAGGATGAACTCATTAGAATATTGTGCACATTGGCCTTATGGTAGCATTATAGCAAATTATCAAAATTTCAAATTTTGATAGGCCACGTCCCTAACCAGTTTGAAATATGGTACACCTCTTCACACAAAGAAGATTGGCCTCATAGACCCGTATTACAGTTGCATCAGAACGGAACATATCTGTATTTTCATCAGGCGCACAAGGCAGGAAGCGGCGCAAAGAAGAAGAGGTAAGAATCATCATGATTGTGCGCATCATTACATTTTGGAAGACCTGTTATCAGCTGATTGATAGAATTTGCAGACAGTTTAATTCCATAATAGGCATTAGGCCTACTACTTATATTGGTTTGTTATGTAAAATCATTACAATTTGATTATACCTCGTTTAAAAGACATTTTTATGCTGTACCTAGAGCTACCTTGGATGTTCTTTCAGTTGGATAGCTAGCATCTAGCTATCTTGTTCAAGGTACATGTAGCCTATAGAGCTTTTGGCATTTTATGCCATTAAAAAATATACTTTTTTTCCAACCTCTTACAGTGCTGTATGCACTGTAAGATGTTGCCTAGCTAGCTCTACAGTAGCCTTTGACTTCAAGCTGTAGCCAGTGTCTTTTTAATTTTGGGAATGAGCGGTAGGTTATTTTATACATAGTACCCGAAATATAGAATGTATTGCATTTCCTCATTTATTACATATCCAAATATGCCAAGCCTATTGTTCATATTGCATTAAAAATGTAGACACCAAATGCATTATGATGTGTAATGTATCATCTACACATTCACTTACTTCAGACACATATTTCATATTCATAAATTCTTTAACTGTTTATTTTATTAACTACCGAATGTAACCTATTGAGTGAAGGAACGTTTGCATCTACAGTATGTGTGTGGGTGTGTGCCCGTTGTGCTAAAGGCTCATTTCTAGTATCTTCTGTATTCCAACAGATTTTCTAATAAAGTATTTACAACGAACTCCAGCCTCTCCATCTACCTCATCTCAACCAGCCCCCAGTGACCAAGGTCATTCTGGTTTAATTATATGACTATTTTTCTGCAATTTTGACACATGGTGGAGACAGTTATTTTACATCTGATTATTCACAACCTGCCCTGGTATTTTTTCAGAAATGTAAAACAGAGCGAGAAAGAAATGAGAGCAAATGAAAATATAAAGTATTTAGAAAAATCAGGGTAACGTTGAGTTTATCTCTTCTCGGATGCTGTCACGCAATCACAGAACATCACATTCCACGCTCAACAACTGTAATTACGTGAAAGAAAACAAGCAACTTTTTACGTGTCAGTCGTGGAGGAAACAACAATACACACACACACACACACACACATTTCATGATTGAATGCTGCTCCCAGCATGTGTCCCACTGTTTGGCACTGTATGCAAACAGCTTTCCACTCAAAACATGTCGTTTCGAGGAGCACAGCCCCCACCCCCGCCACCCCCATCACCACCACCCGCTTTCTTTGTTCAGGTGAGCAAACACACATTTCCCATCCGGTTTTTAACATGTGTCTCTAGCTGGCACCTATATGTAGTGGGCTGTGGACTAAGGTAATTGCACGGTATGCAGTAGCTACATTGTATATAATTAGATTCTCATCAGTGCGGCTCCTGAACTGCTGCAGGGAGGGAACAGGTGTCACTGTGAACGACGAAACAATATAACAAAGCCAAAGGTTCCTGCAGATAAAACCGCGATGAAGATTTGCATACAAATAAATGTCAATTTCACTGTCATTTCACTGTTAAATAATACTCCCCATTTGTGAAACTCCTTTCCCTTCAGTTTTTCTAATCTGGGGTTTAGGTACGACGTCTGTGCCCACATTAAGTCCGTACTCACGCATCACCAAATAACATTGACTAAAGAGGGTAAGCAGAATAAATGTTTGCACGAAAACACCAATTGACCATGTGCTGTCCACTACAATAGAAGCTTTGAGGCTAGAATGCACCTTACTTTTTGTGCTAAACTCTGTGATTTTGAGTGTGAATGTATGTGTACGTGACAAAAAACGAAACAAAATATGCCATTCAAAAAAAGGTTGGCAAAAAACAATAATAATATACAATATTATTATTAATTTAATTCAACTGCAAACCAGTGCTAAACAGTTAACATTTATTTTCATAGCTAAAGGTAGCCAGGCTTAGAGAAAGCTGAATAAAAAGTACAGCCTACAGTACACACTATGGCTTGCATTAGCAACAGTTTTGATCCGAGGTGGATCAAAACCTTATTTTCAAATTTTTGCCTTAACGAAGATCACTTCAGATCAAACCTATAGTCATTAAATAAAGTTGTATAAAACAAGCTATCGTGTGCAGGTTCCACTCTTTCTCATTAATCATAACTAAATGTAGTCAGACACAATTATATGGAATCAATGTAGTGCAGATAAGTCATGATTTATAGAAAGAGAGATTAGAGATTTGTAACTAAACCACTTAAGGCAGCTACAGATAATACTGTGTGCACCTGGATCACAAACTCCTGTTATTATGCGCGTCGGCAAAATCCAAGCAGAGTGAAAGAGTGCCCCCAGTAGCACAGAGAGAGGGGGGGGGTAGAGAATATGTGAGGGAGAAGAGGAGAAAGAGAGAGGGCCCCTCTGTGTGAAGGAACTCTTTCATCTTCACCCCCCACCCCTCCATCCCTGGCGAGGTCTTCCATGCCAATCCATTTCCTGGAGTTGGCTCAGTCTCACCCAACTGGGATTCTGTGCACGTACAGACACACACACACAAACACACACACAGACCATCTTGGCTCAGTTCATTCCACTAGGAAAGCTTCACACTCTTGTGCTCACGCACACAACACACCACACACACACACATGCTCACACTTAGCCCTTTGGGATGACAGCAAGGAAATGGCAGGCAGCATCTGGGGGGTCCCCGGCTCGATCCTCTGTAGCACCCCAGAGGGAACCCCCCTGCCCCATCTACACCCAGCGTCTGTGTGTGTGTGTGTGTGTACGTTTGTGAGCACAGTATTGTGTGTGTTTGGAGTGAGTGTGTGTTTGGAGTGAGTGTGTGCCTCTGGCTGTGTGTATTTGTGACTGTCTGAATGGGGTTGTGTGATGTCGCCCCCAGCTCCCCACCCCGGTGTCTGCTGCTTGCCTCCATGCCCCCAGGACCTCTGCCTGTCTCTGGGGTGTGTTGATGCGTGCAGTGGCTCCTTCCAAGCTCTTCCAAGCTTCCAGAAGGACACGGGCAAGAGAGATAAGCAGGGTTAAAATGGAGCTGTGCTCATGAAACGCACCATGCAGTCCTAAAGGCTGTCCTGAAACCAGGAACTGGTTTAAGTGCCTGTTAAAAAGAGTTTCATGAACAGGTTTCTTTGGGTGCGTGTGTGTGTGTGTGCGTGCGTGTGTGTGTGGGTCTCCATATGTCACGATCAAATCCACAGGCGGTATTGAAACCTCTCTGCATGCATTCGTTTATGTGTGTGTGTGTGTGTGTGTGTGCGTCTGTTTTTTGTGTGTCTGATGTTAACCGCAGGCATCCAAGTCTGTTCATTAGCAGGCATAGCTAGCAGAGGAAAGCATGTAAAGATGACTGCTATTAATTTAGCATCTCACTGGTCCTCGCTTGCTCTCTCTCTCTCTCTCTCTTGCTCTTTCGTGAATGTGCCCACATACACGCGCACACACAGACGCGCACACACTTGCACTAAGATGACTGCCAATTCATTAAGGGAACGTTTGGAGCCCCAGACTGTACCAAATGGTAGAAGCTAACTAATCTGCACTGCACCAATGGAGAGAGAATGAGCGAGAGACACAGATAACATTCACCAGGGGGGACATAAACTAATGCATTCAGCCTCTGAAAGCAACTATTAACGTGAACATTTTGGGAGAGCCGCCCGCTTCAGATATATAAACATACTTGGAAGCGCTGGTGTTTTATTGTGACTACAAATCATAAAGAATACTCCGGATCCAATAGCCGCACCTAAGTGTCTCTTTGAGTGTAGGTTGTTTTTCAACCTTATATCCCCCTGTCTATATTTACACAAGTGTAATAATAAAGCAATCCATTATTGTTTACTGTGCTATGATTTTAATGGTCATGTCTTCAAGACTAGGTATCAAATGGGTAATGCTGTTGAGAGAAAGTCAGATATGGAGATTGGCTGGGTATAGGACACACTGTGTCCATCAAGGTGGCATGTGCCCTGCATTGTGTAACAGCCTGCCTTTTCCTTCAAAGCCTGTCCGACAACTACTGCGATCTCTGTAAAATGCTTATTCGCCCCGTGGCCATGTTTCTTAGCCAAGGATTAAACAGACTTTCTTCAGGTCATCTGGTCATATAATACTTAGGGGGGGGAGATAGATAAAAGCCAGCATCGTCAGGGATCAGTGACTCGAAAAGTTCACCCAGTTTAACTGGTCAAAATGGCAGTCTTATCTGTTGGCAGGAAGCCCTTAGTATATGGAAGGTTTTAAGGCATGCTAGACATGTAGGTGTTCTCTGCATTTTCTTACTTCCTCTGATCTTTTAGCAACTACAGGCTGGCACAAGTGAAAGGGCCACACCCATGCTTCAACTTGCAAAGAGGCACACTCGGGAACTCATCACGCCTCCATGCTAACAACGCTGTCATCTACACCACACGGAGTCGGAGGTATTGTCACTGTAGCGGCTACAATTATGGAATGCAAATCCTTTAAGAACATTCCGGCTGATCCGGCCTCGATCCGTACCGGGAAGCCCAAGTGTATCCATGTGTAAGTCTCCCTCGCCAGCCCCTTAGCTGTGTTAATCATCGTCTTTGCCACTCACTCTCAAAGTCTTAGTAGCCTGCTGTTGAAAGCTGCAATCCGCGATTCAGTGTGAGCAGAAAAAAAGCCTTCAAATGTAGGTGATCTGTGCCAAGGTGGCAGTGTGAGACATGGAGCGCTTCCTTTTCAAAAGGTACAGGTCATTAGTCTGTTAGCCACGTTGCAATGACGTTTCACAGGTACAAATTAACACAGCGGCTTTCAGTGGTGTTAGTGTTAAGTACTGCTAAGTCACCCTGGAGGTTGTAGTCGGAAGACAGAAAGTTTCTTAATGATAAACTTACTGCTTCTTTTGCCTATCTTTAATAATATCATTAACCTATATGATAATTTCCACTATATTAATTATTTTTTTTAGAGTTTATTATTAATATTAACATATTTGCAATAACATGATTTCAATAACGTATATAAATAAATATGTACAGTAAATCCATATAAAATTTTGTAATAAACGCCTGTTGCTGCTTGTCGGTTTGTCATGACTATGTTCACCAATTCCTTTTATATTCAAATTCAAAAAAGATTAAAAAAAATATCAATATGGATATTTCAACTGATAATGGAGAAATACTTTATATTGTGGCTAAGGTAATTGAGGTTGATGTTTTTATACTGATTTGACCAGGAATGGTCCTCACTGTAACATTCAGAGTTGAGTGTTCATACTCATGGTTAGAATATCAATCTCAGGGACAACAAGGCCATGAATACTTGTCATTAGTTTGTTATTCGGGTCTTTCAAAGTCATACAGCTCTTTCAAAACCATTTAAATGTCTATTTCATTGATTGGCTCTTTATATCTCCAACTTCACCAGGGTAAATACATTTTTTATGCGACTTGATTTAGCAAAACATGAAAGTTAAATTTACGTCACATTCATTGTTGAAGATTTTTTTTTAAAGAATTAATAACAACGAATCCCTCACTTGTATAGCTTTTTCTTAGACTTAATTTGACCTTCTCAAAGAACACATTAAAAGTGTCCTTTTTTGTTGGTAATACATTGCCATGGCTGCATAGCCACTTGATTTAAGCTTATCAACCATCAGAGAGTAAAACGACATAAAAGGACCTCAAATGGTCCACTAATTTAGGTAAGAGAGAGAGAGAGAGAGAGAGAGAGAGAGAGAGAGAGAGAGAGAGAGAGAGAGAGAGAGAGAGAGATAAAATATAAAAACTAAACAAAAACTGAATGGTGGAGAGAGAGAGAAAATGGCAGTCTAAAATATTTA